>VZRW01004389.1:509072-534556 GCA_013398125.1 Aegotheles bennettii | reverse complement strand
TACACTCTGTACCCTCATCCAGGTAGTTAATTTGATGGATGTCATTCTTCTAAGTGATAGACCAACACTTTGAAGATTGATTCTTTTTCCTTAGAGTTGTGCAACCAGCTCCACATTTTCCTGCAGCATAATTTTGTTTAAATACTAACAAGGCCGTAATGGAACATCACTGTAGATAACTCTACGCCACCAGCCATTCCTTACAGTCTTCACCATGTATGACTCATTAGGCAGGAAATAGTTCCAGTTTTCTTGTGTCCTAGCTCCAGTTTGTATATGCTATTCCTTCACGGATCATAACATCAGCCTTCCTATTCCCAGATTTTAAAACACCAAACTGCTAAACACATTTTAGTACTTCTTGGAATTATTGACATTAAATCAGTAAATTCAAACAGCCAAACATGCCAGACTATATATAATGGTTATCTGAACAGAGAACACTTGTTGATCTTTTTCTAAGCGTCTGAATACATGAAAAGCAGGAGGTGTCATTTTGGAGGCTATAAAGAAAATAGCATTCAAGCATAACTTCAGAAAGAGTTTTAGCCATTGAAACTCAACAGCCGAGGGCAAAAGAAATTTCCCATGGATTTAAAATTCATAGAATTGGCAGACCTTTTGTAGAGGCAAGGGGTAAAGTTCATGTGTTTCATAGCTTCACTAACTCCAAGAAACAACGGTGCCTTTATGTATTCCTGAGCTTTTCTATAGAAGAGATCCTTCCATGGTTATCAGAGATAAGAAATAATGCAACACAGATACAACACTGCCATACTTCTGAGCAGTATAACTTCCTAAAACACATTCATATGCTTGGCCAGCAGACACTCAGTACCTTTGGTTGAATTACAGTTTTTAACAGTAAAAAGCTGTCTGCCACCTTGAAGAAACACTAGCTGCCTTTTGCCACTTGGCTCCCTGTTAACTACAGAAAAAGGCTCAAAATCTGCTCAAAAGCAATGCCTGGGAAGAGGGAGTGAAGCCTGAATAATCAGGCTGCAACAGGGGTCTGGCAACAAAGCCCAGAGAGGAAGTTAAAAGGATTAGCACTACAACACTGTTTAGCATTAGTACACCTCTCTCTCAGCCTGACCCAAAACCATCTTCTTCCTATTAAGTCTGCCCTTCATTATTTTTACTGTGCTCAGAATATCTAAGTTCACTCATGTATGACTTAACCTCTGCACTTGAGGGACTGTCGCACCACTGTGCCTTATGAGCGGTTGGAGTGTGACTTGCTCATTAACTGTATCTGCATTGCTAACATCGTCACTCAGGATGAGCCTGACTTGGAAAGCAGTAATAGGGAAATGAGTGGTTCAAATGCATATGCTAATTCAAGGATATCTGTGCCTTTGCAAAGCATAAGCCCCTGGGCTTGCTGTATGCCTTCCCATCAGTACTTCAGTTCAGGTCACCAGAATATTTTTAAGCAATCTCTCAATCCTCTCCATTAATCAAACTTTGGTTCACATTGCTAACTGATGCTCTAGCATATGAAGTTTCATCCTCTCAGATGGAATAACCTAGATGATGAGCTCTAGATGAGTACTTAATAATGACCTTCAGCCACTAATGAATATCCAGTCCTCATGCCCTGAGTAGGAGGAGTACAGTATGGGAGTGAAATGCATATAGTCTGGATATTGGGTTCTTTTCATCGATCATTTCACTCTACAGATCTGCCATTAACTGGTCCAGCAGGACTTGCTAATATGGACACAAGCACTGAGTATGCCAAAAGCTTGGCACCTCAGGACTCGGGCATAGGCAAGTTTGGGAAGAGGGGTACATGGAATTTCAGAAATAAAGCATACAGGGAAAGATGAAGTCATGGGAATGGGAGTAAATGGGAGAGGAAGACACTGAAAAGACAGGAGATACTCATGACTGGAGTCCTTGTTTATGAAGATAAATATGTGTGGTATGAAGTAGGTAACACTTGTCACAGGTTGTGGTTCCTGTTACGAGACCTGCAGGATGTAATACAGCTCTCAGCCATATTAACATTCTGGATGGGAGAAATGTTTCTGATGTTAATGTTTTTGAAATTACGCAGTCAGTTTGTGCCCTCGCTCAGTTCACCATGACTAAATATCACACAGCAGCACTTAAACTCTAGGACAAGTTTGGTTGAAATAATCTCTGGCTGCTAGATGTAGTATCTAGCTGTAATACTAGGCTGACTACCACTCTGCTAACCCTAGCTGGCCACACCCTCTATGAAGTCTGAAATTCATCTCACCTGACTTTTGGTCAGGAAGACAACATAAAGCATGCCTTTCACACAAATTTTCAGATTAAAGTTCCTTTGTCTGTTTCCAAGACTTGTTGGGACAATTCCTGTGTTTTCTCCAGCTGCAGCCAAACCCCTTCATGATGCTTTCCAGTCAATTGCCAGGCAGCTTCTCCGACCTTCTGGGCACTTGGAAGAAAGTATGCACAGGTACTAGAGAACTGGTAGCATAAACTGATTTAACCTGTGTCCTCCCCCTGAGGTGACTAGCAGATGTATAGTGGCTGACATGAAAGTAGAACTTGGGGCCTACTTCATACCTATGCCTATGTCGTTAGCTTAGGAGAATTGGGGGTCACCACCAGAACAACATGAATAAGTGACTCCTCAGGTGCAGCACAGACATCTGGAGACATGAAATTGCAACAGAGCCACACAGTGATCTAATCCAGGCTTCCTGTCTCAGCAAATTTGCATTTAAAGTATAAAGATAAGCCTGCAAAATATTAACAATGCAACCACGTACCAAACCTTTAACATGGTGCTTTAAACCACAGCCAATTTTTGCCATAGTAAAACATCTGTGAATTATTTTATCCACTGAAACAAAATGCTCTGAATATTTGGAAAATGTGGTCAACACATCTTACATGCTCAAAGTTAAACCAATAATGCATCTAGAGTTTGGACAGAATTCCCCAGGTTAGATTTGGGAATTTAGAGTATATTTTGTGGAGCAGCCCTTCTTAGTATGAGCATAATCCACTTCCTAGTATTATTTGTAATTTCCCCCAAAGGAATTTCCTGCTAGTGCAAGGACACTAGCAATTTATCTCGTTCATTCTGAGTTATTCTAAAGGCTTTTATAGCTTTTGATCTTTTATACCATCACTTGTAAATATTTTATGAGATGCTATGACTCATTTCATTACTTGTATAATTAGGATTCAGAGAATGGATGTTCTTTGCACTCTTCTGAGCTACTGGAACATCATTGCTGGAATTACATTTAAGCAACTATATTCAAGATTGGAATTGGTCTCTGGTTCTTATCTACACGTCACTACAAAATTTTGCATCAGTTTCTGCTTCAGGACAATCACTGAATGCTCTCTGAACATAGCCTGCTGTTGATGGCTCATGCAATCTTTAAAGCCTTTTTTCTTCACTTCTTAGAAAGATACGTGCACGTCTGTCTGGATTGAGGTGCGATAAGGGAGGAAGAATTGAAAAAATAAATATGTTGGTTATCTTGTTATAAAAGCCTATGAAGAAACAAGGTACCTGCAGTGTTTACCTCAAGGCAGCTAGCAAGGTCCTCACTGTAGCTTAGGTTATGGATGTTTATCCACAATATCATGACTATTTCTCTTCCAGAATAGCTAAAATATAATAACAATCCTTTGATTATAGAAAAGACTGATTTTAACTACTGGAGACTTGTTTTTCAACAATTCAACACATTCTTATTTTTGATAAAATTAAAATATTTCCTATTTTACATTTCATAAAGTCTGCTTGATATCCTCGGGTCTGATACAAAATTTCACAATGAAATGTTTTTAAAAATTCTTCACCTCCTCTTTCACCCATTCCAACAAATATTTCAGTCTCATCCACAGATTGCCAAGAACAGATCAAATATTTTTTGATAGAACATCTTCTCGACATCTTGAGAAGTTCAGTTTCACCAAAACATACACATTTGACAGGAGCATGTCAACTTGAATGAAATATTTTAAGGAATAAGTAAAAAATAATTGCTTCCATTAATTTTGCCATTAATTACAACTATTCTTGCTTTACATATAGTATGTAGAATAGCGTATTTAGTGCTGGGATATAGTCAAGTTGAAAAAAACAATTGCTCAATCCAGATATATCCCAGAGCACAATAACTTCGCCTTATTTTGGGGTTCTATTATCTGAAAATGAAAACATTTTAGTGGGTTGATTGGTTTGGAAGGCTTTGTTTGTTTGTAGGAGTTGGGGAGAGAAGAAAGATCAGATACTCCTGGAAAAGAAAGTACCATTTTAAGAAAAGCATATTCCATAAAGACACAGTATACATTTCAACCCTATGGTAAGAAGCTGTCTCCTACACCTTCTTAAATCATCAATATCACCAGTTCTTACTGCTTTTTGTAAGTAAAACTGTAAGTAAACTTCAAAACATCTTTCAAAGTAATTTTTATAATCTCCATTTCCAGATGAGACCAAAGCATGACAAAACCATCCAAAGGCTCTTCAGTACATCATTGTCCAGCTCCCCTTCCTGATGAAGAGTTTATTTCAGCTAGTTGGTGAGGATTTGCTGTACTTGCACCTCTCTTAGCAGCAGTATCCCAGAATGTCATGGCTGCCCTGGCTACCACACATCAGCTAACACTCTGCTGACACAAAAAGCATTCTCTCCTCCAATTCTCTACAGAAACAAGCCTAGCTAACAGTGTGTATCATCAACAACAATCAAAGGTATGCTGCTAGGGCATCATTTTTATCCATATATAATCTTTAATATCATTAGAGCCTCCTCGTACAGCACCTGTCTATCAGCCTAGGACACAAGTGGCAACAGCCATAGGAATTTGTTGTTATTGCCATTCTCCTAACCTCTCTCTCTCAAACTTCTGCCTGCAAAACAAAGTAGTGTGGAATGGAAAGTCTCTTACTTCATGTATGTAAACTTTCACCAAAAGCCTTCCTATATTTCCTCTTAAAAAAAGTCAAAGTTTTTCAACAAAAACAACAAAATAGAAACAAGAAACCCCAAATGCTACAGGTTACCCATGCACTGTTTTGCACCCTGTTTCTGAAACGAGAACTGACAGACCAACATATGTGACCAATAACTGCTATTCAGAGTTAAGCTCTGCAAATGCTGATTGACACAGAGCCGGGCATGCCATTAGCCAAGGGAGTTATCAACTATAGACCAGCCAAAATAAACTCTGAGAAATTTCCTCTGGGTGTTAATCACTCTGAGTATCATTCTTTCCCACACACTAGGCAAAGATTCTTGACCTTCTGATTTGGAGCAAAACCACCCCTATTAATTAAATAATTTGTCCATTAACACCTAAAGACATGTGTAACCTTTTCACCCTACACAAGAAAGAACAGAGCATGTAAACAAACATCTATTGTAAATATTACCAAATCCTCAAGCTTGCTTGATTTGCTACAGTGCATATGCCATCCTAGTACCGCTCAGTGTGTATCCCCAGCAAAGCATATTAACATGTATTTTTTAAATTTCTAATGGCTAAGTCTTTGCACAGCACTTTCAAATGAAACAGTCCAAAGCAGGGAAAATTAATTAAGTCACCTTTCAGCTCTAACAGCTGGACTTGTGCCTAGCCTTAAGTACAGCACTGTACAGTATCTATCCATATCTTATAAGCTTCTAACCAGGGTCACATCTTTCATAGTACTTTTTATGAAGATGACATATCACAACATCAAATGTCTTTATCATAAAATCTAGCTTTTCCCATATAACTGCAGTCTTGAAATTATGTGGGAAAACTTTAGTTTTGGAAAGTGAGACTTTTGTAAAATAAAGCAACATGGGTTTGTTTTTCTGTCGGCTAAAAAGCAGATTGTCACTTCCGCAGAGTGAGTCTTTGTTCACACAGTGGAAAACCTACAAGATCATAATGAATAAGAGTCTCATAATTGGAATGAAGCCCCCTTTTTAACAGCACCTTATGGTAAAAGAATTCCCACAATTTTTTACATTAATGGTGTCCCATAAGTCTGGCTTACCAATCTTAGAAATGAAGATGCATAAAGTTATTGGTACATTTGACTTTTTAATGGGTTATGTATCCCTCTAGCAAGGTATGTGCAAGGTTTTAGTGCCTGGTAGAAAATGTTTGTTTACACATACTATGTAATGACTTTGAGATTGAAAAAAACAAAAACCTTACAGTTTGATAAAAAAACTAAGCCTTGTATTTTAGCTACTTTTAGAGACATTAAAAACCCAACACCATGGAACACTGCAGTGTCTTTCTAATATCCATTAAAAAGAAAAGCTTGCTGGGAAGACAGTTTTCTGGAGGATTTATAAAACAAAACTCCATTGATCATCCCATTACACCCTTACATGGTAATGCAAAGGGGCCTGTAAAGGACAGGTGCCTTCAGGAATGGTTCTTTCAAGAAGATATAGGTGAGATAGTTTAATGGAGAAAGAATGGGAAATTACAATGGCTGTTGAGAGTGTTTAACCCCCTTTGTATGTCTTCAGATATCATCTTTATCCTCCTTACCTTTCAGTCTGCTGCCTTCCTTCTTTGCCTCCAAGCTCTTGAAGTTTATGAACTATTCCCTCTTTCTTCCATCTGTGCTTACCAAGGCAACTTCTGATTCTGTAGCACTGAAAAGTCCTATTTTCATTCTCAAGTTTACCAATCAAGCTTCATTCACAATTTCTGTATAAAGGCTCCTTCCTCTGCTTTCCTAATGAAATTTTAAGAAGAGAGTAGGGTAATCTTTTCCTTCTCTGCAGGCTCCTCTTGGTCTCCTCTCCCACATAGCTGTTTTCCCTCTGGGCCTCTCTCTGTCCCTCTCTTCTGTACTTTATTTCCTGAGTAACCTAGTTTAGTCTCAGGAATGCACGCTGGTATTTTAAAATGTACTGCTGTAAAGAAAAAGAGAGGTGCTTGTTGTTATATAGGAGTAGTAGATGAACAGCAAGTGCTGCCCCCTTTTTCCTCTTCTCCTTCCTTTACCTATTTCTCAGCTACCTCAAAAAGGCAAACCCACTTAGTCACCCCTGACACAGCACCAACCAATGGCACAAACATCGGCCAAAAGACTTTTGGAAATACTTTCAAGCTTAGGATTTTCAAGGAAAAATTCCAATTCCAGTTCAAGGATAGAAGGAAGGGAAGATAAAAAAAAGTGCTACCAGTTTTCTTTGCCAGGCTCAAATTTCCAGCTGCACACTGACCTGTACAAGAGTTCCACATTGGCAAAGTCTACCTCCCTGAGGAGGTTAAAAGCACACTCCAAACTCAGAGGAATTGAGATGGAATTTCCCCTCTTTCTTCAAGACTCCTCTCCTCCCTCTGGGTTGACCCTACAGCTCCTGCAAGTTCTAGTGTTGTCCAGATATCTGGGGAAGGAGCAGAAGGTTAAAGACAGAAGGCAAAAATCTGGGGACAGGGAAGTGAGGAGGCAGTAACAGAAATCCTAGAGCAGGGTCAGGGTTGGGGGGCAGCAAGGCTCGATTCAAAGAGGTAAAAAGAAATAAATAATAAAATGCTGGACTAGGAGAATGTACTGGAATTAGTCTGAAAACTCAAGGGAACCTTAGGGGAAAAAATCAGCACCATTGGCTGTTGGTCTCTCTTGGTGCATACCTACCTCATCAGCTCAAGACAAACAGAGAAATAAAATGCATTTTTCCATAAACCTGCTTTCTCTGGTAACAGTTTCCAGATCTTCTAGACCACGACACAACCTATCTTCCTAAAGCTAACTCCTCTAAAGTATTTACAGGTTTAAATTCATATAAAGACTATAGAAAACATAATGAAAATAGACACATTAGACAAGATTCATGATCTAGCACCCCAGGATTTCTGGTCCAGAAAGACACATGATGCTTGCCTTTTGTTGGCAATCGTGCAATAAGATCAAGCAAAAGATGGAAAGGTTTGGTGGGGGTTTTTTTGTTATGTTGGCCAGGAAGCCTCTCTTGGAGGCTGTAAAATAACTTTCTCAACACAGCCATAATATGAGCTTTAATAAAGATAAATGTGATGTCCTGCACCTGGACAGAAGTAATCCCGAGCAGCAGTACAAGTTGAGGATTGATGTGCTGAAAGGGACCTAGGGCTGGCAGCAGGCAGTGAGCTGACTGGGAGCCAGTGGTGTGCCCTGGCAGGGAAGGTGGCCAGAGGTCAGAGTACAGTCAGTAAATCAAGAAACATGACTATTTCAGTCTACTTGGTACTTATTAGGCCACACCTGGAATATTGTGACCATTTTTAGTCCCCTCAGTTGGAAAAATTGGGAAGGGTCCAGCAGAAGCCACCAGGATTATTAGGGGGCTGGAGAACTTGACATATGAAGAACAGTTGAAGGAACCCAATTTGCTCAGTCTGGAGAAGGCTCAAGAGGGATCTAGTCACACATCCTGAATATCTAAAATGTTAGTTATAGAGGAAATGGAACTATTCCCTTCACAAGGATACCTGCTGACAGGACAAGAGGCAGTAGGCATAAGCTGCTTCAACGGAAATTCTGTCTGGATATAAGAAAAAAAAATAATTCTTCCCCATGAGAGCAGCTGGAGTTTGGAAGAGGCTGCCCAGTGAAGCAGTGGACCCTCATATGCTGGAAATGCTCAAGATTGATTGAATAAGTTGATGTGGCAACCTGTGTTGAAGAGAAGGTTGGACCAGATAATCTGCAGAGTCCAATCAGACCTTTCTGTGAATCCCTATCCATGCACAGTCTTGCTAGCTATATGAATAGTGTTGTCAGTCCACAATTATCCTCTCCCTCGAGCATGAGGCTTCTACTGCTCTGGCGATACACAATATTTATTTCCAGTCATTGCTAATCTTTCACAAGCAGTTTACACTTTCATTCTCTTTAAAGAGAGGAAGAGCATGGGAGGCAATAGCAGACTTCTCCCATGATAGTTTCTTTTGCAGTTAAGACATTCAAGGAGGGTTATATTATGTGAGGATTTTTTAACCTTCAGTAACAAGGCTTAATTAGGGATCAAGGGTAAATGTTATAGCACAGAAGAGGCACCTCTGAATGCTCATTCTTATTGGGCTTTTGTTCCAATTAAGCTGGTTAACAAGGATTGTAAAAGCATTTACATCTGAAGTGTATCTCTTACAATTTTAAACTTTAGTTGAGCTGTAAAATCTGAGTAAGTGGAATCTTTTGAAGATTAGATGTATTTGTGAAAAAATGGTGAAGAACCTGTACAGCTCTTACCTCATTAAAATATTTCAACACTGCAAGGAACAAGCTCATGCTGAAACTCAAAACATATTTCTTATTAATGAAGAAAATATGAATGAAAATTAAAATTGTAAAAAAAAAATCAGGAAAGAAAGCCTGGTTTTGCTTTCACGCTGTCAATCTGATCTGTTCACCACTTGTCACAAGAGTGTGAATCTACTCAGACATACTTCTTGAATAACTACAATAAACAGTATTTTGAAGGAAGATTCCAACCCAACTCCCCAATCCCACTGACTTCAGCAGATGCAAAATTAGGCTTCAGAGCTCCCCATTTTGGATAAAGCAAGGCTAAGAAGCAAAAGGTGCAGCCTTACAAAGCCCTGCATTGGTTACACACCAGTAAGGGACATAGCTCTGGGCAGATAGGCAACGCTAAGGAAGAGACCTGGCTTTCCTTTGTTAGCACTTACCAAAATAGAGTAATTAGCTATAACAGCAGAGATTTTTTTTCCATTAGAGCACAGAACAGTAGCATTTAATCCTCTAGTTGTTTCCTGATATATCACAATTTGAGTCTGAGCAAACAAAAAGTCTTGCCTTACAAGTCCAGATAGTAGGAGAGGAAAAAAAACCCAGCATAAACATAAATATGAAGGAAAATCCTTGTGATTTTGTTGAAGACTAAAAAAACCCCTCAGTATTTCCAAGAGAAATACAGAATCACAGAATAGCTTGAGTTGGAAGGGACCTTAAAGGTTCTTTAGTCCAACCCCCCTGCCGCACACAGGGACATCCCCCACTAGACCAGGTTGCTCAGGGCCACATTCAACCTGGCCTTGAACATCTACAGGGATAGGGCATCCATCACCTCTCTGGGCAACCTGTTCCAGTGTTTCACCACCCTCATGGTGAAAAACTTCTTATGTCTACCCTAAATTTATGCTCCTTCAGTTTAAAACTGTTACCCCAATGACTTCATATGAGACCTTACATTTCACAAGGGAAGTATATGACATGATTCCTTTAATCCACTCTATTTTACATACATATCCAGGTAGTTAAAAATGCTATTTTCTATCAATGAAAAACCTACACAGGAAAGATGTACATGGCTACATGAATTAGCACAGTCATTCCTTATTCAATAATTTTAATGAGCTTTACATGCAAAAGGGGAGAAATATTTTTCAGAATTTGTAGCTATACTTGTGTTGCAACTAAATCTCATTTTTGTTGCACAGAGGACATATATAAAAAGGAAGCCAGTTTCAGAAGATTTTGTTTTGTTTCAGTTTTTCCCAGATCTCTAGAATTAGCCTGAAGGATCTATTTATAAAGTAAATATATATAAAATATTAGCACAACACTGCAATGCAAAAAGGATGTTAAATTGCTCATCCAAGGAGATGACATAACGAATACTGACATAATTTCCAAGCAGCAAAGCAAAACTAGGTCAAATCACATTGACCTATCTAACATAATAAGCCTTTTTTTTCAGCTTTTTACAATGTAGACTGTGTCTGCAGGCATTAATGTCCCCTGTTATCAATGTATAGTGTTGTCACTCTGCTTTAATGTCTTATCACCATGTTGTGTTAATTAGACCAAAACAATATAGTGTACTTTTGAACTGTTTAACTGCCAGTTTGAAATCTCTGCCTAAACTCTACTCCTGAGGTCATCCAGTTAGAAATGAAGTCATTAACTCTTTACAGTCACTTGTTTCAATAGGTGCTACTAAGGCTGGTGGAATAGCATAACTTTGCGTACAGGTCAAAATCCAAGCTTCTTAAATTGCGTATTATCTGTTCAAAAATGAGCTCCACAGAGCTAACATCTGTCAGCAAGCAAAGTACACAGTAATTTTGATGCCACTTTACAGAAGGCAGAACCCAGGCATATACACTCTTCTGAGCATCACATGAACAAATCTGCTCCATGCTCAGCCATCACATGTCTCTGCCCAGGAGCTACATCCACACGCAGTGCTCTGGAAGGGAAAGTCCGTTTCCTTGCTCAGGGCAGCCTTCTCTTCCCCTACTCTTGTTGTTCCTTTGCATATTAGTTTTACAGCACATGTTTCAGTGAGACTATAAGCAGTGTTGAGTAGGTTTCCACCTACAGCCTCTGCTCCCACAAGAACAGATACACAAGAAGTGAGAGCAATACCTGTTTGTATCCCTGTCCCCAGAGCTGAGGTGGGGCCAGAGACCAAGCTGAAAGTTTGAGGCCTCAGTCACCCAGCAAGCTGGGGCTGGTTGGGAAGAAGGAAAAAACTGAGTCAGAAGACAGAGGCAGATCTTGGTGTTCCATAAAGCAGAAGTTGTCCATAGAGTTGATATCATCCCGTAGAACATACATATTTTGCAATAAGAGCACAATCTTGGGAAAATCCACTATGTTCCAATGATAAAACCCCTTCCAACACTTTTAAAGCTTGCTTGGTGACAAAGAGTACCTTGAAGCTGGGATGCTGACTGTTCTTACGACAAAGCGGCTGGATTTAGCAACTCAAATTCTAAATATATATATATATGTAAATGTGTAGTGTTTCTCTTTTCTTTGTTTTCTTCTTTTTCTATGTCTCTGATTACTTCTCAGGAAGAAAAAAATACACAAACCAAACAAAAAAACCAAACCAAATAAATAGCAATCATGTTTCCATGTGAGACAACTACTAAAAAAAGAATATTTTCAAGAACCATTTCTCAGTATTTTTTGGAAGAAAGCACCAGTCTCAGCTAATGCTCAGAATAAAGGTTCTAATAAAAAAACCCAACAAAACAACAAAACAAACAAACAACAAAAAATTAACAAAAAGCCCCAAAACAACAAACAAACAAAACCAGAAAGGGAGATCCCAGAGGTGGTCAGAGGAGTCCCATTTGAGCAAGCCTTCTCTTCACCTGAGTCCAAGTATCAGTGGCTCACTGGTATCACAAATTAGTCAGACCTAGTGCTCTGGGGTGTGTGTGTGTGTCTCAGTGTTCCTGCTGCAGCTGTTCAGTAATTAAAAAACTACAGCCACAAAGAGCCAAGTTAATGCCATTAGTCATGGGCACCTGCTTGGGACGCAGGGGTGCCGAAGGGAGGCGGTGGGCGATGCTGTGGGTCCGCAGGTGCACGGGCAGCACAAAGCAGCTGGGCTGCAGCATGAGAGGAGGCTGTCAGCACTGCCAGAGGCATGAGAAATATGTCTGCTTCCCCACCCCAAAACGTGGAGCGACTGTCATAGCATGTCACCAGCTCCTTTCTGGGGTCATGAAATATCCCTCCACAAATATTTTCTCTATAATCTGTCAAACTAAAATGAAAAATCCTACCAGCCCCGTGGATCTCCTCATTTACTGTCCCACTAAGCCACGAGTAAAAGCCTAGACTCTCTTTTATTTGTTTTACTATCTTAAAATTGTTCTTGCACCCAGCTATCTCAACACTTATGCAATCAAAAAAGTTTTATCATACTTCAGGGCCAAACAAACATCGCCTATTTGCCAGTTCTTTTGTCCTCCCACATCCCCCTGGGAAGATATAAATAATAATGACAAGCAACCATGACATGACAGCAAATAGGAAAGAATTTTAAAGAATTAAGAGCTATTTTTATTGTTTAGAAGAGAGATCAAAATCAGCTTCCTACCCTTTAGTGCCTTTCCCAGCTTTCAGACAGGGTGGATCCTGCACTGCAAGCCAGGGATCTCAGGGATATACAGTAATTCCTTACAGCTTGCTAAAGCATTACAAGCTCTAAGCTGCACGACTGCAATAAAAGACTTCAAGCCCAAGAACAGGCTAAAGAATGGAGTATGCTAAGAAGTCTGAAATTCAGTTCAAACAAACTCCAGTGCACATTTAAAATGCTATTCACATGGTTGTATGTGACAGACACAGGTCTGCTCCTTTCTCTCAACTCAGTCTTCACCCTCAGCCAAATCACATTGTTTCTCCAAATCAAATTGCTTCTCCAAGCACTGAAGCATTTACTGAGCTTCAGCATACCCCCTGAGCATTTATGACCGCCAACTCCTCATTCTCAGCAGTTCATTTTCCTTGAGCCCAGGCTGCAGCAGACCCCTTACCTCTGGTGTTACTCTGCGGAGGGACTCTGAGGTCTGACAACTTTTTGCACAGCTCGGAATCTGTTGAAGCCCTCTGTGCCACCGCCTGCCTGCCTGTCCCTCCCCAGCAGGGAAGCCCTGGGACTGGGCAGCAGTGGGAAGCCGGCAGCCAGCACAGCAGAGTGCCAGGCGGGCGGGAGGGAGTGAGCTGGAGACAGATCTCATCAAAGGTAGGAGGCCTGGTGGGGATCAGAGAGAGGGAGATACACATCTAAATAATTCAGGCACTAATAAAAACTTTAGGCTGGGCTCTGTTCAAGATGCGAGACGAGGCTGGGTTTTGATGTATTTCAGTCGGCCATCAATACAGAGTGCTGTGTTACTGAATAACCTGACAGTGACAAACAAACATTATTTTAAGAGTACTACACATAAAATTAATGAGGAAAGTGGTTATGCCTGGTTTTGTATTTTTATAACTTTAGCTTTGGGTTGAAGTGCTATGAAGATTTTGAGAACTTCAAGTGTGACCTCTACAGGTAGGCTGCCGAAATAGGTACAGTATCTTTTGGTCACAAATGGTACACAGCACTTTTAGAAGTTGGAGAAAAGTAACACATCAGATGTACTACATAACATCAGACTATCATCATTGCACCTCTAAAGCCATATTTCAAAAACACTACTATCTGTAGCATCATCTGTGGTAACTTGGTTCCTACAAATGCTTTCTTGCAAAATGCGTAGGCTGGATGTTCACATCCAGCACGAACATTTTTACATTCAAAAGTGTTACAGGGGTTTGCTTCTGCTTTTTATTATCCCTCCCCCTTCCTTCCCAATCTTCCATCTGATCTGCTCTTTCGGAGCTACAGAAACAAATGTCACTTTGAAACCGATAACATCCATTTGCGTTTTGCAAAACTGATGTTTTTAAATGCCCTGATTGGTGCCACCTTTTTCTAATCAGAACCAACCACTCTAACAAACTACCCTTTGTCCGGGGATCCCGTCCCCTCTGTTCCCACCAACCTACAGCACATGTTGCTATAGCTACCCTGCATGTCTATTTACCACACAAGTGATCAAAGGGAGCAGACAACACACATACACACACGCACAAAAAACCTCGCCAGACTTCCTACCGAGCAATGTCCAGCCGCTAATTAACTGATACACTCCCAGCCTGCGGACTCTGAACACTTGTTTTCTTTTTTCGGCTTGGAAAAAAAGCAGCATTCTCCAAGATGCTCGTTCTTCCCTTACAGACCAAACAAACAACAAAACGTCCCGGGATGAACTTTAAAAGATAATTTTCTAGAGCAAGGCTAAGGATTATGGCACTCCAGGGTAAGAATACAGTTTTTCTACTGAGGAACACATTAAGAATTTTAAAAGGTATGCAAAAGAAAATGGGAAATAAGAAACACATGCTAAGAACTTGAACAGCTGTAAGGAAAGGGGATGATTTTGAATTTTGCATGTGTTTTGCACTGAAATTGTATGCAGCATTTATTAACTTGGTGAATTATATGCACACTAAAAGCTGTATGACTGCAGTCACAATAAGTAATTGTAATGACCTTACATGCCTTAGAAACAGTTTTTCATACTTAGGTGGCCTGTCAGTTAACAGTTGTTTTGTTGAAGCTCTTTATATGATGAAGGGCTCAAGTCTGCCTCGATCAAAGTCAATGGGACTTCACTAGGAAAAGGCAAAAAGGAGTTGCATTTGGTGTCAATGACACTCCCACAAGCTGCACTTCAGGGATATACTGTGAGCGAAAGTGACTGAAAATGAAGGACTAAAATTCATCAAACATTTGATTTTCTGTGAAGCAGGCGTAGGGAACTTAAAACAGAGCCCACAGTGCCCTCTCCAGTTCTTCAGTAAACTCGGGGAACCCAGCCACTTAACTGTGTCCAGCCATATGAAACCACTGCTCTGCCACATGAAGGCTGAGCATCTTCTCAGGAGCTTCCATCACTTGCAAGTTTCCTTGCTTAGGAATTTCTTTTTAAGTAATAAACTGAACCAAGTACTCTGCAAAGTACCTGTAAAGGATTTCTTTCTTGTCATGTTAGTTCATTTTTTTGTCTTGCAACCATGTTAGATAGCTTTAAAATTTGCACTTCTGCTTCCTAACACTAGTCTTGTAGCACACTAGCACACCCCAGTAAGTGTATTTCCCGCGGATACTTAAACTTTTACAGGTACACGGTGACCAGTGTACTTTTTCAGGTGTCACATGCACAGAGATGGGATAGAAATTTTCCCATTCTGGTTATTGGAACTTATAGGAGAGAACATTCTATCAGACAGCAAGGAGACACCTCTTGCTGGGGTTTTCCGTTATCACCTGAAACTGACTGCTTCTTTATACCATCTCTTTTACAAATCTCAACACAACATTTACACCAGCTGTTGTTTGATGCTAGAGACTATTGGCCAGGCACAGTGGTAAAGTAGGCTAAACCTTAACAACTCAGCGGGCTGCATATTACATTTCTACAGTAATTCCTGCACTTCTATGGGGAAATTAGTGCGTTTGTCTTTCTATGTGCTCTTGTTCAGTACCAGTGGGCTGCCTTTGGGCATAATACACGATTTCATCCCAAGACCTCCAACATACCGCCTGCTTCATGGTTAACTCCGCAACCCCAAACTAAGCTGTGGCTCCCAGCAAGAGCCTCGCAAGGTGGGAGCAGTTGCTCCGAGAAGATGGTGAGAGGAAGGAGTTAACTCACCCCCAGCTGCCTCGATGGTGCCAGGATGGGGAGAGCACCAGAAGGGCCGGGAAGGCGACAGGACAGGTAGGGAGGGAACTGTGGAGAGAGAGAACTGCTGGGCAAGGGGGAAGATCAGACAATAAAAGTTCTTTGTTGCTCTGAATAGGAAGAGCCCTCCCCTGCCGCCGCCTCCCCACGTTTTGCCCCCGGGCCCCGACGGCTCGCCCGGCCGTCCCCTGCCTCACGGCAATGCCCGTGGCCACGGACCCGCCGAGCCCGCACAAACACTGCTCAATGCGTTCGCTGGGCACGGGGCAGCGAAACCGCCCCCACAGGCAGGTGTTTAAACAAACTCTGGCACCGCTTCAGCCGCCCCCCCCCGCACCCCTCGCTGCGCCCCGGCGGGGACGGGCCGGGCCCGGCAGGAATAAGCCCGCCCGTGCCTGCACCTCTTTTTAGGCTGGAATGTCTCCTTCCCCCCTCGCCTCCCCTCCTCTATTGGAGGGGGAGGGAGGGTACATGTGCGCATTAACATTCCCCAGCCCCCCCCCGGCTCCTTCCCGTTTTGACTTCGTTGCCTTGCTCTGTTAACCCGCCGTCTGTGCATCCTCATTACTCGGGAAGCCTTATGCCTTAGGTAGAAATATTTCGGGAGAGTAAAGTGCACGTTTGACAGAGCATTTTACTTTTCCTTTTTGCCATCCTGTAAGATTGCTGCTGCTTTCTCGTTCCTGGCCGGCACCTCCTGTGCCGAGGTACCCTCTTGTGGTGATAATGATTTCTGATGACTGCGTGCATCCAACCAGCTTAGAGCTATGTAGCAGATAAAATGCCCTTCATTTTGCTCTGCAAGGACAAGAAATGCCCTCTCTCTTTAAAGAGCTATAAAAGTAATTTCTTGGCTAATGGGAGAAAGAAATACCTTTCCTCCTCCCATCACCTATATTCTCTCTTTTTCACCCTTCCCCGCCTCCTGTAACTTACAGAAAACTGGTGAAAGGAAGCTAAGATTTCCCACCATGGGTTCAGAAAGTGAGTGGAAAACAAATGCTCCATTTGCACTGCAGGTGCAAAATCCTCACACATGCATTCCCCGGACACGGGCTATAAAAGTCCCACTGCGAGCTGAATGAATAACACCCACACAGAAAAGAACCTAGAAAACTTCTCTCGTTTCCTCATATTTAGCCGTTGCCTACCTAGAAAATAACACATTAAGTGCAAGTTTCGGAAGTGGACTGGCAAGGCTTTTAAACTGGGACAGACCTGTGATTCAGTCTTAAGATACAGCCCAGCCAGTTTTCCTTGCTCCCACAAGGCTCTCCTAACCGCACGTTGTTGTTGTAAAACTACGAACAACGAGGATCAAAGACATTTTGCCACTGTGCCTTTGAACTGCGGGAGCTAGAATGAAAGCTTCTTTTGTCTCCTCAGGTGAATGGAAGTCTTAAAAAAAAATCTCATTTGAATAACGTTAGGGAAAAAAAATCCCTAAGAAACCCATCTTAAAGTACTTTTGTGAAGCTGTAAGCTCGCAGCTACTACGCTTTAAAACAATCAGAAGATTAAAGCACCGGCAGGCAAGGAACTCGTGCAGAGCTCTTTAATAAGTGATCCCTGGGCTGAATTCTTGGCATGTTCAGGCGTATAACACAGCGAGCCCTTTCCTTTCACGTGTGACGGGCAGGCGACACAATGCCTCCCAGCCAGGGCACCCCCGGAGCCACTCGCACCCCTGGCCGCTGTCCTGCCCGGGCCGGAGGGGCGCGGCGGGTCCCAGCCCTGCCCGGGCTGCCGGGCTTCACCTCGCCCGACCGGCCCGGCGGGCAGCGCCTCCTTACCTGCCTCATGGTGAGCTTCCCATCATCCATCCAGCCGGCGAGGGGCTGCTCCCGCCGCTCTGCTCTCGGCAGGGGAGAAATCCATCAAGGTTCCCCCCGTAAGCAAGTTTCCCCCCCTCCTCGCCCTCTATTATTATTTCCCCCGCCCTTTTTATCCTTCGCTGGGGGGACTCTTCTCAAGACAATGTCAAGTTTCCCAACCTTCCTTCCTTCCCCAGCCTATTAAAAGTCGGGAGCGGGAGGCAACTGTCCGCCTGGCTCCTATTTCAAACCGCAGCCCTGGGATGCGGTCGTTGGCTGAATTAGGCCACGAAAAACCCTCGCCAATCAGGAGGAAGGGGCGGGAGGCAGGGCGCATAAAGGCTGCCTACATGAGGATTAGGAAAGCTTTCAGGGATTTAAAGGACTGAAAGCAGCTGGAAACAGCGTCTAGGGCTACAAAGGGGGAAGTCAATTTGCGGTGTACGAGATCATTCCCGTTCCCATCTAAATGCTCTGGATCTTCTTAAAGCCTCCCGGGCTCCCAGGGCTTCAGCAGCAAAACGCGAGCGTCCAGCTGAAGGCAAGATCGGGGGGATGCAGGAACAGCGATATCCCGAGCCAGCCGGAGCCACGTGAGCCCCAGAAGCACCGATTTCCTCAGGTCGGGTTAGAAAGTAAATTACACAATGACATGAGCCAAGAGCAAGTGCCTGTCTGCCGAGAGAGCAGAAGCGTGTGTGTGAATCCACAGGCTTTGGAAATGGTTCGTTGCAAAGCTTTATTTGCCTCATTGGCAAATGTTTAATCATGCCTAGCGTTAGTGTGTTTCCCTTCTTTAGGGAGGGTGATTTCCTCATTCCTGAAGCTTAGTTCCTTGGGCAGCATAACACTACACCTCAAGTTCAACTTTAAGGAAAAATATATATATATATATATTTATATTAGGTTTTTTAAAATAGATTTTATATTTTTAATATTTTTTTCATATTTTTATGAGATCAGTTTTTACCTGCTGCCCCTCAGTGGCTTTCATTAAAATAAACAAACGAAAGGCAAAAAGAGAAATCCCGAATCTGAAGTGCCACCAATGACAGACTTACACCTTTTTTGAGTTAAAAAAAAAATGGAGAAAGATAAACCTGCAAATTCATACCACCCACTCTTCTCTAATTTGCCTCTAATTTAATATCAGCTCAGAAGCCTGTTAGTCTCTCTGTTCCACTCTAAATGGAAATCTGTCTTTTGATCTCGGGACAATCAGCCAAATCTGATGTCTGAAGAAAAACCCCAATATCATGGATTTGCTTCCGCAAAGGCTTTATCTACCAAGGCGAAAAGTAGTCACTATCCAGAAAAATTCCTATCAGTACAAGAAATCTTATTGAACTGAGCTGCAGAAAAAAAATGTTACAATGATGTGCTGCCAGCATTTTAGTTAAAGGCTTCCTCAAATATATTTCCTTTTAACTCATGATAAGCTCCAGCAGTGGGTATGTCACAGGGAGAGGAAGAAAAGGTCTGAAAAAATTTATTCATTTGCTTTCCCATTAAATGACAATACTGATCTTTCTCGTAAGTGCAACCAAGAAAGTAGTTTGTGTAATATTGCCACTGTCTGGCTCAGAGGCGAGGCATGGATAGAGGGAAAACGTGAGTTCAAGTACTATTGCACTTTATCCAGGGCAGACTGTGCTCTTGCCTGGTCTGTCCCCTCAGGTGGAAGGACCCAGAAGCTCCAATATATGCTCCAACGTACAACAGAAGCCGTCTCTCTCCGGGGGTCAATACAGAACATTGCATAAGGGTAGGACCAGCCATTTACACTAGCCAACATGGAGACCACTTAGTGATCCTCCAGTGACAGTCCAGTCCCGCACACTTGCACAAGGGCTCAAAGCAGCTGCAACGCATGGAGTGAGGCACATTAAGAGCACTTAACAGCAATGCCTGTTCCCCAAACATAGCCCAGTGGACACGTGTCACTTTAAATGAGTATGTGGTATGCGAAAACCTTTTACTCTGGTAAATCTATGATAACCCTCTCCAGGATGCATTCAAAGGAAACATAAAAATGCTTTTCTGAAGTAATTAGAGCCTTAGGGATAAACTTTCAAGGTGAAAGTGATTTAGCAAAAGGTGTAAAACCTACAAAAATAGTAAAGATTATGAGGGTTTCACCCCAAAACCTTGTGTTTGGTTTCAGAGCTTTAAGAAGGGGATTCTGAGGAAACTTAGCAAAAGATTAAGTAAGAACTCCCAACATTATAAAGATAAAGCAGTTGCAGGACTTTTCTGGAAATGCACACCTTTTTGTATACAGCAGGCGCTTCTTACAGAATGGGATGGGTATGGCGTTCTTCTGAGAATTCAGCAGAACTCATGAAAAAAGGCTTAGTTCTGTGGGGTGAAAACTAATTTTTAGTGTTATAAAAAAAATAAAAGCATTAAAAAAATTGTTAATGACATAGGCTCTGGGTGGGATGCGGACTATTTTTTTACTGAAATAACCAAGCATCATAGACAGCCCCCAGTCTAATTCCACCTTTCACTTTCCACCTTTGAGGAATGTGCTTCGTGATCAACCCCCACGGCAACAGTACCATAATGTGTGGCAGACTGGAAAACTAGGTTGTGCTCTTAACTTCTTAAGGTCTACTGAGTGGCACAAGAGGAAGTGAGAGGGTCCACATTTGAACTGGTTTTGAAGGCAGTAAGCCTCCAAAGACATAATGGTACAGCTAGGAGTGAGGAAGAGGAGTTGCCACTTGGGATGCAAGAAAAGGCAGGTGCTGGTTTTTTACACCTTCCTCTGGATATCCAGTGTCACATCTAGAACCCAAGTGTATGTGCATGCATGAGAAAGTCACACTGTCTTTGGGAAAATGAAAGGATATTCTGCCCTTGAAGCTGGAAACTTTTACAGGCAGTCCAGTGGGAACCTAGGGAGGGAAGGGCAGCCAGAGGAGGAGGCGCCAGGTCTAAATTCAGGCATCACTGGGAGCAAAAATCTGTATAAGCGAAACCAAAGTCATGGTTGAGAGCCCAGTAGTTTTAGAAGATTCTTACACGGTTAATTCAAGCTAAAAGACAAATGGCTGACATTATACCAAATCACTGGCAGTTTTATGTTCTCTGAACTCTGGTTATTGGTAGTAACAGTCAGATCCTCCTTACCAATCCTCAGTTTAAGCTGCTCTCAGAGTTGTGTGTGACTCCAGAGGATGCAGAAGTACCAAAGTAGAGGTGACATTGCTGCTCGCTGCAGGTGTCTGCCGCACTCCTTATCACACACCAAGCACCTCCCAGGCAAAAAGGGCAGACATGTGAACACTCCATCTAGCCTTGTGCCTCAAGCACCATGTTGTCCCCTTCACTAAAGCAGAGGTAAGGCAAGAAAACTTTAGGTGGGCTTCCAGTAGTAACAGCATTGATCAGCAAGAGCTTCAGCATGGTCTACACTGTTCTGCTCCTGACCTGGCAGAAGTAGTTAGCAGGTACCTGTGAGAGCTCAGGGTGTTGGGTGCTAACTCACAATTCTGCTTCCTACTGCTACTTAAGATAAAGAAGTAATTTTGGCATGTGTCTTGAGCTGATTTAAGTAGCCAAAAAGCTTTGGGAGTTCTTATAAATGTGCAGCAAACACCATCACTGTTACAAATTGTGCATTATATACAAATATCACATATTTATACTAAAACATAGTAATCTTGGTGTTGTGTGTTCTTTGGCAGCACGTTGTTCTGGAAAATTCCAACAGAGTTTAGTGGGATGAGGATTAGTTCAGTGCTTATCAACAAAGTGGACAAGTTTGAAGGTTTTAAGTCATGACAAGGCAAGGACAGCAATCTTGATACCAAGAATTTACCACTGTTTTGAGACCCGAAACTTCTGCTTATTCTGATTTGTTAATTCAGCCTCCCTTAATGAGTTTCATTCTTTCCAATAAATTATCAGACACAGGAATAGTTTTGAACTGGTGGACCAGGTGCAAAGCAACCTAATGCAGAATTACTTGGTCACTGGAGTTTTTTTGATGTAACACAATTTCATAGAGTCCTGACCGAGCTAGGTCTGCACCAGCTGCCGGAGGAGTGCAGAACGGGAAGTGCAGAAAAGGACTTTCTCTTATTAGCTGAATTCCAGCTGCCATGGAAATTCTTCTAGGCCCAGAGAATTCAATATATGCTAAAGACAGAAGAACCACTCTGTCTCCTTACGGAGCTGTGCCAAACAGAGACGGACCAGACCCCAGGGTCTGATTATATGGTACGAGTGAAAGAGTTTCAGCAGGGAAAAATACGACCCAGCACATAGCTTAGAAAGAAACAAGCCTAGCTGGAAAATCAACATCTTCAGGTATGAAGTCAATCACAAATAGTTTGCATTTAATTTGCAATATAGACAACTCATAAAAATGAAGGCGTCCTTTTTAAAATTAAACAAGCAACTAAACTGTTGCACTTTGAGAAGAGAAGGTAATACTCACACCCAAACTATTGGTTTTGAAATCAATTTCTAATGTTTTTTATAGCCCCTCCCTTGGCAGTTTCAAATTGGTACCTGCAAGGAGAGCAGGGTGTCCAGAATACAAAATGCAAATTAATAACCCCAGATAACACTAGAATATATAACTCAAGGCAACACTGGATTGTAAAAATAACCTCCAGACAACTGGCACAAAATATGAGGTTGCAAGAAGAAGATAAATTTCTGAGAAGACGGTATGAAAAATGCAAAAACTCTGAAATAGTGTTAATATGAAAAACTGTTTCAAGGCGTGAAATTGTCACACAATAATTTTAAAATATATAGTTTGCATTTGTGAATACAAGAATGTGCAGAGCTGGATCACACAAAGCAGTGCTTGAACTGTTTTTATCAACATCGCTGCAGTGAATACAGTGAAGATAAACTAATTACCCTGGCAGAGTGTCTGACTCATCCGTATTTAAATGCTCACATGTTTTCCAACAGAAGTTTAAAAATAAGATCGGCAATGTCAGACATCCTTAAATTTATAAATACACACTGAAAGCCACAGCGCACAAAGATATTCTTAAGGCAGACCCTTGGGAAATTTATTCCCTTTTAAACAAGATGACTCAGCCCTTTGGCAGGGTATCCCCAAAACAGGCAGAGATAAGAAAGGTCAGAGCATCCTGCAGGACTCTTGGTGGAGGGGTCCATTCACCCTTCCTTGGTTATTTACAGCATCCCTCAAACTGTTCTGATCTCACCTGCAGCTGCACCAGCCACAGGCAAGAGAGAAGGGAAGATGTCTTCAGGACAACTTCTTCCTCCATCATTTACACAATCGAAGTAATCCACAGCTCAGACAGACAGAAAGGTAGTAAAAAACAATATACCTGCATTTGCCTTAATGACAACACTGAATAGACTTTTTGATTAAGTTATTTTAATCAAAAGAATAGTATCTGCTGGATTTCATTTTACCACATCTCCTACAAGGCAGATACTTGATCTGCTGGCCTGAACAAGTTGATGCAAATTCATGTGTAATAAATTAGTGATAAGAAGACTCTGATAATCTATTCCCAAATTATATGGAAGTATAGCCAGTTAAAAAGATTGACAAAGAAGGATGCTGTAAGGGTTCAGAGTTTCTAAAACATCTGTTCTGTAATATATATACATGCAGGGCTAAGTGAAAATCATAATTACTTTACCATTGTTTCTTCATTTTATCTCCTAAGGTTTTACAATTAGTTGATACTCCAGTGATAATTATACCTCATTGCTTTTAGAAGTAATAGATAATAGTTAAATGACACCAATTTTTTCGTAATATTCCAGTTTTAAGAAGCCTTCATGAAAACAAGAATGATAAAGTAACAAAAATTGCCTTATGTTTCAGTAACCCTTATTAGCATAGAAAAAAGGAGTAACTTAATTTAATTGCATTTTGTACCAACTACTTAATTAGTGACCAACTGCAAAAACCAGTCGTGCAATGACTCAAGCTAAGCAAATAAAGATTCAGGCAAATAGCAAAAGTTGTATGATTACACACCTTTTGCAGCCAAGCATCAAACAGTAGCTGTCAAAACCAACACCATTCTGCTAATCCAAGAGTCATATCCAAACATATGATCACACAAATTTGATGAAAAGTCATCTGGTCACAATTCCACTGAAACGAGTTAAAACCTAAACTGATAAATTGTCATCTAAAGCAAGCAGGTCCCTACTCAAACTCCCATTATCTGCTTGTGAGCTGAGACCATCAAACCATGCAAATCCTTCCTTTCCAAATGAAACCCCTTCAACCACAGGTTTACCAAAAAAATGTGTAATATTCTCACAGTTAAGCCATTCTGCTCTAAAGGAGAGGTTTTCTTCCACCTGCACACATCAGGTTAGACATATCATATGCCATGAAGCAGTTTGTGCCAGAAGTGAGAAAGTAAGTACTGTCAGGACTATGCCATGCCCAGGAAGGATTATAGGGAGATCTACTCTGTGTTGCGAAACTTTCCAAGTCACAAGAAATGCTGGCATTTTAGTATCTTTTCAACCTCCCCCCACACCCTCCCTCCCCCTTAATGCCTTAAGGCAAGGCATTAACATGAAAGCTTGGAACATTTCTGCACCATTTTTTCTACTTCACATTTCTTGTTCTCAGAAGACATTTGATAGTTCTGCTGTATTTCTCTGGAATGACACTTCACAGCTTGGGTCTCACTGAGATGAAAATGGAGCTCGAGCATCTCTCTATAAATCCCATGAAGCAAACTGTCCCTGGAAGGACAACCAACCAATATTTCACTGACTTTAAATTATTTCAGCTCAGATCAGCAGAGCTGAAGTTGTCTAAAAGTTCAAGTCAGACTAAAATATTTTGTTTCACTTTTCTAGGCAGAAAAGTTTGTCAATAATTTGCATTTTCTCCTGAAACCTAACTTAATGAGAAAATTACTTTTTGCAGTTGAAAACTCCCAAGAATATTTCTGTAGGGAATTCTAACTTATCTCTTCTCTCCAGTGCCCCGGCTACCCACACCAGCTGCCTGGGACATGGAAAATGGGCTTCTCTGAAGCAGGCAGCCTGTTGGGACAGGAGATGTAAAAGTTACATGTCAGCTGTAGGGCTACAGGGCCAGATGGAAACCTTGTGAAGCAAAGTGACTCAGGATTGTATCTTAAACAACAGAAATACAAACTTCAACTTGGGAACTTGCTAGTGTGTCCGTAGGCAAGGCATTTCATCTCCTCCATTTTAATTCTCAAACTGCATATTGAAGCTGCCTTTATTTTCCTGAGGATAATATAGGAGAGAATAAATCTATGAAAATAGATTGGTTAACCAAGGAACTGCTGGGCAAACTCAGGTGGAAAAAAAGAATCTATGGATCACGGAAGGAGGGGCTGGTCACTTGGGAGGAATATAGGACGGTTGTCAGAGGATGCAGAGAGGCAATTAGGAAAGCCAAGGCCTCCTTGGAACTTAACCTTGCAAGTCAGGTCAAGGATAATAGAAAGGGCTTTTTCAAATACATAGCAAATAAAACTAACACTAGAGGCAATATAGGCCCATTGATGAATGAGGTGGGTGCCCTAGAGACAGAGGATATAAAGAAGGCAGAGGTGCTGAATGCCTTCTTTGCCTCTGTCTTTACTCCTGCAGGCTTTCCCCAGGAGCCCCTGATCCCTATAGCCCCAGAAGAAGTCAGGA
>VZRW01004389.1:405707-508064 GCA_013398125.1 Aegotheles bennettii | reverse complement strand
GTGTGATGGACTCTAGGTGACCCTGCTCTGGCAGGGGGTTGGACTGGATGATCTTTCGAGGTCCCTTCCAACCCCTAGGATTCTGTGATTCTGTGAAATGGAGAAAATAAATTCATAAAACATCTTTATGGTAATCAGGGCAGCATAAGCTCTTCATTAAGCAGGAATAAAAGACACCAAAAGACTAATCTTTGTAGACGTGGCTACAAGCTTCGGAGCTAAATATAAGTAGCCAGAGTGGGAAAGACAGTATTCATCAGACAAAACAAACAGACTNGATTCTGTGAAATGGAGAAAATAAATTCATAAAACATCTTTATGGTAATCAGGGCAGCATAAGCTCTTCATTAAGCAGGAATAAAAGACACCAAAAGACTAATCTTTGTAGACGTGGCTACAAGCTTCGGAGCTAAATATAAGTAGCCAGAGTGGGAAAGACAGTATTCATCAGACAAAACAAACAGACTACTGAAATTATTTATAGAAAATTGTGTTTGTGTGTGCATGAATGTGTAAGAGAATGATATTAAAATTCTTCAAGTCAAAATAAATGTTTATTCTTGGACTTCCTCTGTTGAAAAGAAAGAAGTCCTAGGATTGCCTTCCCTACAACTGAATGAAATATTTCCCTAGCCAGGATACCATTGGATTGCAATGTTTGTGGTGAGATGAGGTCTGTGGGGCGTGGGCTGGGGAATGACAACAAAAAGCCTAATCCCAAACCTAAAGTCCTTAGGCTATGCCCAGGAAAACCTCTTTATATGACTGAGAGTTTTCTAACATATGTGACTCATGATTTGACTCATTAGCTTCTGGAGTTCACTGGGGTTACTGTCAAGGTCAAATTACCTATGAAATATCTAATTACTATGCCTTCCTACTGCTTCAGTCAGATACTGAATATGTAATATATTTATGTGGGAGGTTTTACACAAGAAAATCGCATTCTTCTAATTTCAAATGACAAAAACAGGCAAAGAATTTAGGAGAAAATCAAAAGAACCTTCTTACTAGAGAATTTTAAATTAAGTAATTCAAGGATGTGGGCAGGTATCACAAAGCATTAGTCACAGCCGTAAAATAAGACAGTTTCAGAGAGTCTTCCCTGTCACATTGATGTGTTTTTTTTTTTCAAAGGAAGCATTGCTTAAATTTATTTATGTGTACACCAGCTAAGGAGGGGGTTGAAACACTACACTTATGAACAGGCCCATTGGGAGTACTGCCCTGGGAGGACTGGTCTGGTCAGGTCTCACCCTTCCATCTGTGCCAAGTAGCCCTTTTTTAACCTTTAAAACATTTTCAGATGGTACTTTTATGAGCCACTGTACCTCGTTCCTTTTAATTACACACACATATATAGTATGGTTTACCAGTTTCCAAAGGAATTTTTACTTTATTTAGCTCACGTTTCCAGATGTGTTCCCTCTTTAGGCCTCCCATTTCGTTACATGGCACTGGCAATAAAAGACAATGACTACAAAGATAATATTCTTCTCCAGGTTCCAGGCAAACCAGTTTTATAATCCAATACTTTGACTCTCATTTTATAAGCTACTCTTATAAAAAATACTAAATTAAAAACAAGACTGGTCTATATTTTCGTAGTTGGTGTTAAACTTCTTCATGAATGTCCAGTAACTCAGAAAATCTGATTCAGGTAGGATCACACATGAAAGCCAGCATAGAAATAAAATGCTAACCACTAGGCTTTAATTTTTGCACCTCTTATTTCCACAGTTTATCTTTAGTCCACATTTGTTACTTCAATGCTGAAATCTGCAGATATTGCAGACATTAATGAGTACAGGTGTTTTTTCTGTAGGGACATCCAACCATTCTAACCCCTGCCTGCAACACACTCCGACATCATTATTTTGCACTTACAGCAGGAAAAAAAAAATAGAGGTGGCTGCTGCTGCACATTGTCCCAACAGTGAAGGTTAATTCATGTCTTCTAAGCTATTTCATGTGGATTTTGATTCCTAGGGTCACACTTTGTCACATATGCTCATACTCTCTCTCTCTCTTATTCCAACATCTTCCTTAACTAATATTTTCTATCGTACACTAGGAAACTGCAATGATATGCAAAGGTGCTAACTCCCATTTCATAGAGGTCTTTTTCACACCTCAGGCACCAAGAAGGCCCTTTCTTAGGGGAATGAGGAGTGATGTCCTGATAACCCTGTCAGCTCCAGCCACCCACGATTTCAATGCTCCCAGTTTCCCATCTACCACCAGCAATTAAGAGTGAAGAACTTGCTACTACATGGTGTTGCAGACCAAAACTGGACATGAAGATCCCTCAGCACTATTACAGAGGAATTAGGCTGAATTGTGCAAGTGCATTGCCTGATTCCCAATTCACTTGGTAACCATTGCTTTTGCTACCCACCTTCTACATGTGTACGTATATGCAGTGTGCAGCACTTCACAATGAACAGAAAAAGAAGACTCATATTGAGGATTTGAAATGAAAGACTTTCATGATTGAGAGACAGCTCCCATGTATCTTTCATCAAAGGAACTGTGAATTCATTGGGATTTTCAGATAACTGATAACCACCTGCCTCTCTAAGTAGTTTATAGACTGAGAAAAGAAAATCTATCACAAAAAAGGACAATATACAGAGTCCTCTGGGAAAAGGTGATGACACTTCAGCAGGCAAGCTCTGCAGGCCATCCCAGCATCCTTAGCTTTAGGGCTCTGGGCAGAGAAATAACCCCACAGAAAAATTCACCTGCCATACCCACATTTTAGACTACAGAAGTCTAAACCCTGATCACTTGCAGCTTGGAAGCTGAAAAGGAAGGGAGGGCACCTGAAATGCAAAGTCTAAAATAGCAGAAGCTGTCACTACAGACAGAAGGATCATTATTGTCACGGCTTTATATTATTCAGAAGCCTGCAAATAAAATGAAGGACACAACTGTCTTTGTAAATTGATAACTGCTTCAAGGGAGGGATCTGTGCTTACCTAGTAATTTTTAGGTGCCTTCCTGTGAGTTCCTGTGTTTGAACTTTTGGGACACCTTTCACTTGATGTTGCCTCTGTTTGGCCACCACAAACCACAAAAGCCTCTGGAGAAATTAACTGAAGGTGGTTATTATAGCCATGCTGTGGGTGAACAGTGATGTGTGTCCACCACCCCACTCCCTCCAGTGACTCCTTGTACCCATTAATCTTTCGCTTTAGATAAATAAAACTGATATATATATATATAAGCAAAGTAGAAGAGAGAGGAGAAAGCACAAAATAAACAGGGGAATCATGAATCTCAAGCATTTTTACACATTCATCTTTCAGTGTAGCTATCTCCAAAAGATAATATTATCAGCATTTTACCAATATTAGCAGGGCATTTGGTGCACATTTCATTAAGATGTTGCAGTGCCTCAAACAGGTGATAAGGGGTTGCTATGGTTACTATATTATCTTAAGCTGAATATTAAATAGGTTCACAAAATATATATTCTTACTTGTTATGTAAAATATTAGTCGCCCAGCTGAC
This sequence comes from Aegotheles bennettii, assembly GCA_013398125.1. Lineage (NCBI taxonomy): Eukaryota > Metazoa > Chordata > Aves > Caprimulgiformes > Aegothelidae > Aegotheles > Aegotheles bennettii. Next base: position 504,548 of record VZRW01004389.1, on the reverse strand, counting down.
ATTTGCTTATGAACTCCTTCTATTTTGTCAAGGACTTTCCACTCCTTCATCTTTCAAATAAAGTAGGTTTTGGTACGGTTTAGAGAAAGGAGAGGTCACTAACCATTCTTCTTCTTCAGAAAAGGGGACAAGTTAGGCAGCTCATTATCCAGCCTGTTTATAATTAAATCGAAAAATGACTGCACCACTGTACTGGAATGGTGAGAGCTTTTATTTCAGAGGATTTAATGAGTCATGGAAGTGTGTTTATGAGGCAACAAGCCTGCACTACACAAAGAACTCAACATTAGCGTGGCAACAGACCATATAGCTTTTAATGGCCTGAACCCTTTGTCTCACATTCAGACATGGCCATGAGATTGTCCCATCACCAACATTTGATCCAATGTTTCTTTCAGTCGGGTCCTTTTTTTGCCAATGGACCTGAAAGTGATATTTAGGAAGTCTATTATCAGGCATGCAAATTGGGAGAAAAATATGTCACATCAAATCATGACAGTTTAATAAGGTATTACTCATGGGCAAATGCGTTCAGGCACTGCTTGCTCAGAAGGGCAGGTTGAAAGAAGTTACTGTAAAGACATCAAATTCAGCATTTTTATCCTTCTATGTCCCCTTCATGATACAACTAAAGGAAAGTTTTAACATATTAACTTCTTTTACTTTTGTCTTGTTTATTCAGATATCTAGAAACAAACCCATGAAGTTCCCTAATTTTTATTATGATCAAAACACCACTGACTTTTTTTGGACCACTGTGATCATTATATACCTGATACTTTATTTTGAAAATTTTCATTGACATCAGCTGCAGTCATAGGGTGGAATCCTGCTACTATGAAACTCATTTACAGTAGTAATGGCACTTTTTACTGAGCTGAATGTGACTAGGATTTCATCTATATGCCATTGATAACCAACTTGATAGTCATCAGGGAAAAAATAAATATTCCTCCAAACTAGGGTAATGACTTACTTGGATGTATTTGAACACCTGTTACTATACTAGTGTTAGTAATCAGTTCAGTTTTGAGTAAGATTAAGCAAGGGTAAATGTGCTTACAAATTCCAGATCCACTTTCACAGCTTGCACCCAACGAGATTCCTGGGAAATGAATTATTGTTTTGCAATTTGAGGCAGCAAATTTTTATAGCAAGATGGAGCAACAGGGTAGGAATTTGTGGAAGATAATATATTGAGCAGATCTAAGTACTAACTAGGCACTTACCTTATGTATTTTGAAGTGCAGAATGTTGCATATTTCTAATATCAAAAATGGATATAACATATTGTTCTTGCAAGGTGTTACCATGTTAACAACTAGAGCACCTTCTGTTAAAACTATTAATATGTGGCTTATCACTTCATAAAAACTTGAAATCACAATGCAAAAACAATAAGCACATGTGGTACCTACGAAGTTAATCTGCAGATACAATAATAAGCATTCAGGAAGAAGCATTTTTGTGCTGTAGTTAGCAGAGGTAAAATTGTCATGTTTGTTCCACAATCGCCACTTTTGTTATCCACCAAATCACCCATCCATACTCAGTCTATGTTTGGGTTCCTTTCTGAAGCGTAAGAATGTCTTTTGTTGCCTCCTCATTCCTCAGCACACACCAACCTGACTTGCAAAGTTTGAAGGTGACAGTGAAGTCAGATGCAGTCAGGCTTATCTTAAAGGAATCTGTTCCCAAACCTACAGCTAACCCTTTGTTTACCAAGATAGATATCATCTATCATAATGATTCTGTCACTGTTTTCAGTATTTAGGTACTTATGGTACTTACAGAATAAGCAATGATTGTAGGAATAGGCATGAAAAAGTGGATGGGGTGATAAATGATGAGACAGAGAGGTGGGAAAAGAAAACTATCAGAAGATCAGAAAGAGACTGCTCAGGGAAACATACCCACAAAACTTTTCTCATATCATAGAATCATAGAATAACTTGGGTTGGAAGGGACATTTGAAGTTCATCTGGTGCATCCTTCCTGCAATGAGCAGGGACATCTTCAGCTAGATCAGGCTGCTGACCTTGAATGTTTTCAGGGATGGGGCATCTACCACCTCTCTGGGCAACCTGTTCCAATGTTTCACTTCCCTCACTGTAAAAATTTTCTTCCTTATGTCTAGTCTGAATATATCCTCTTTTAGTTTAAAACCATTATCCCTTGTCCTACAGCTACAGGCGCTGCTAAGAAGTCCCTCTCCAGCTTTCCTTAGCCCCTTCAGGTACTGGAAGGCTGCTAGAAGGTCTCCCTGATGCCTTCTCTTCTCCAGGCTGAAGAACCCCAACTGTCTCAGCCTGTCTTCACAGGAGAGGTGCTCCAGCCCTCTGATCATCTTCATGGCCCTAAATACAACTATACACCACAACTCCAGTAGGGAATAAAAAAGCCTGCAGCAGCAAGGAGTTGGTTTAGGATTGGTTTTTCAATGGTTCTTTACTGATGTAACCAATTCCTTTAAACCGACAGCAGTCACAACCTGTGGGAGAGCACAGGGAAAGCGCGGGGAGCCGAGAGTGCAGGGAGAGGAGAGTGCAGGACGAGCGCGGGGAGAGGGCAGTGAGAACACAGCTCAGGGAGAGCGCGGGGAGAGCGCGGGGAGAGCGCGGGGAGAGTGCCGGGCCAGCGGAGCGCACAGCGCAGGGCCAGCGGAGCTCAGGGAGAGCGCAGGGAGAGCGCAGGGCGCAGGGAGAGCGCAGGGAGAGCGCAGGGAGAGCGCAGGGCGCAGGGAGAGCGCAGGGAGAGCGCAGGGCAGCGCAGCGCCTCCCGCCGCGTGTCCGGGCGCACAGCGGCCCCTGGCGGCCGCCGCCTCCCACCGCCTCCCCTCCCCTCCTCTGCGCCCAGCGCCAGCCCGCCCTGCCCGCGCAACTGCGCACAACTTGCGAGCTTTGGTATCAAGCGGTTCCGAAAGGAAGGGGAGCACTGGGCGGGCNCAGGGAGAGCGCAGGGAGAGCGCAGGGCGCAGGGAGAGCGCAGGGAGAGCGCAGGGCAGCGCAGCGCCTCCCGCCGCGTGTCCGGGCGCACAGCGGCCCCTGGCGGCCGCCGCCTCCCACCGCCTCCCCTCCCCTCTGCGCCCAGCGCCAGCCCGCCCTGCCCGCGCAACTGCGCACAACTTGCGAGCTTTGGTATCAAGCGGTTCCGAAAGGAAGGGGAGCACTGGGCGGGCTCCCTTCGAAGCAGCCGTGACAGCGGTTTCTTGTAGGAACTGCAAAAACTTGCTGTCTGCAGGGAAAAGCTGGAGCTCAGTAGTTTCGGTTCTTTCTCAGCTGAGCTTCAGATCCAAATTTAGCAATGTTAAATTAAATTTTAAAAAACACCTACAGCATGCAGTTCTGTTGGTCCTTGCTGATAATGCCGTCTATAACATTGTAAGGTAGCTTCCTCCTGTTCCTGAGGTGTGACATGAACTCTGCTAACTCTAAACTCATCTAATGCCTAAAGCTGATTCCTACATGCCGAAAGCAGACAGCATAGGTTCAAAATAGCAACTACTTCTCTCCTAGTTTGAGTGATTGTAAAGAAAGGTCACTACTGCTGCACTCCAGGAGTACACTGTGTTACACCTTATGCCCCTGCACTACGACCATTGTGAAGTGTCTATGCTGTAATTTATTGGTAGTTACAGTCTTAAAGGCACACAAGAGTTTGCATACTTGAAATTTGTGATACATTTTCTTCCCAGCATATGCCTAGCCCCTTGGGACAAAAAAAAATTCTGTGAAGGACCAGCTTTCTGGCTTGTGTAAATACGATGGGAGCGCTGCACTCTGCCCATTAAGCTGAGCACATTCCACATTAGCCTGTAGCAACAGGATATCCTGACAATCAGCCTAAAGGGAATAAAACATCAGCAAATAAACCTCAGGATAACTCAAACCGTTCTACTTTGAGTATGTGGATATCACTCCACCTTCCTCATTTTTATATTCCTTCTGTCTTTCCTGATTTAACACATACTTTTTGCTTGCCTTCAGAAGAGGTACCCAGCAAACCCAAACACTGAATTTTTCTATCAAACAAACAGCACAGTTTTGTATGTTGTGTCCAGAGAAGTGAGAAATGAGTTTAATACCAGGGCAGCTATCATATAGAATGACTCTGTGGAAAAAATGTTATTCTATTAATTACTATATCCTCCAAGATTCACACAAGAACCAGGTCTCCTTATAATGAAATGAACTTTTATCTCTCTCTGCACTCACAGATTTCTGTTACTCATTTCTTCCTAGATTCATGAATAGTAAGTGTTTGGGAATTTTGGCATAAATCCCACTATTTCCCCCTTTGTGAATAATCAGTTTCATTCCGTTTGTGGGTGTGAACAGGCTGAGTCCTTATCCCTGGCTCAGAAAACATGCAGACCTAGAATTAATATTCAAGCTTGAGCTCCTTGTAGAGATTTTATTCCTCTTACAAAAAACAAATGAAAACAACACAACTTAACCTTCAGACTGAACTTCCTCTCCAAGCTTGTCTATTCATAGTATTTCCTTCCAGGAATTTCTCTATCTTAGCTCAGTGAATTCTTCCTCTTACTCATGCTTCCTTCATTTTAGGGGTAGTTAATGAAACTGCATTTGCCATAATTCAGCAGAATATCAGCAGCTTTGTACAAGATCTTGACACTTGTGAAGTGGGTGAGACAACAAGAGCATCCTGTCACCCCTATCTGTGCCTAAGAGCAGTGGTGCTGACAAATGACTGGTTGACATCTTATTGTTCTTCTTTTCAGTCTCCTAAAAAAGACCCCTCAAAGGAGAGCAGATTTTATTCAGCTGAGGTTTTACAATTTCATCAGCCCTGGCATTAATACCATATTGTGGTGATTTAACCTTGGAGTGTGGGAATTACTGAGGGATGTGCTTATTTTTCTACCACAAGTTCAGGCCTGCTATTATTAGCAATCTATGGTATGTCATCAATGTCAAAGGCCAAATAGTTTCTTGAAATGTTTAGGAATCAAATGTATTCTGAATCTGAGGAGTCTCTGTTCTCACTCTGCCATTCACATGCACAGGTGGGAGCATGCTGCAGGAAGGCTCCATCTTGCCAGTGTGCTCCTGAACACTCCCAGCACATCCATCCTGATAGCGTGCTCAGGTTCTCAGCGAGATAAATGTGTTTCAGAGAGCAGGCTAACCTTGCCAGCAAGCAGTTCTCAAGTCTCCATCTGTGTCTGTATGAAAGCTGGACCTGGGAGCTTGAACCCTACCTATTTTAGAGGCCAGTTTCCACCGCATATGGCTCCTTGCATACATAAGCTTATCTGTCAATTTAGTACCTCAATGATACTCAGCCAACTGGCTTAGCATGTCACCAAGGGCACGCAGAGACGACACTCTGAGGGTATCGACACTAAATCCTTTAAGCAACCATGTCAACATGTTATGGGTGGATCAAGGAGAAGAGGGTGCTTCTGAGCACTCCCAAGATCTGTGTCTGAGAGCAGTGTAGATCTAGAACATCACTCTGATAGCTGGCACTCAACAGCTTTATGCTTCTTCACAGACTCTGGACAGAGCTTTCCCTTTTGCATTTTATGAACAGAGAGGGTGACCAAACCAAAAAACAATACCAAGAGAAGGAGCCATTCTTTCATTTAAAACTGGCAATAGATTTTTTCAACCAAAACTTTTCTCCTTATCTTTGTAATCAGGGTCATTAATAGAAAACATTAGTGACGCATAAAAGACTCTTCAAAGAAATCAAGAGGTAAGACACTGACAAATCAGGCCCAAACCTTTTCTTTCCCAAGGAAAGGGTTAGGTAATGTAATCATTTCAATAGAAGCAGTGGCCATCTGTTATACTTTGTAGAAAGGCTGGCAAAGAATGTTAAAAACATCCATTATAAGAAACAGAGAAGAGGAAAAGGCATTTATTTAGCAAATGTTAATGTTTCTGAAGATGTTTGATTAGAGTCTGGAATTTATCACCATTCGCTAGAGCTCAACCTACAGGACAAGCATCATCAACACACATTGTCAACAGACCTCAGCAAACAGTCCCATCTCCATGGGAAAAAACAGTGATTCAGCTCTTCCAACCACAATACTAGGTGCAGCATCCTCCACAAAACATGATATATCCTTTTTTACATCCCCTTCCAAGAAACATTTTATAGCACCTCCCAATCTGTTAGTAATGGATTTTTTTCCTGTGTGGTATCAAGTGAAAGATCAAAAAAAAAGGTCTTTAGAAACAGAAAGACAGGAGGCCTTTGCAGCAGAAACATGAAGCTTGAAAATTTTATACAAGAAGAAAGAGTAATGTGGTCATGCATCAGAAGAAAAGTCAAATAGTTTGTTAATAAAAAAAGACGATGTTAAGAAGCATGTAGCACATGTGCAAAAACGGAAGTAAACCACTGTTTCTATTTTAATTGGGTGGTTGCTTCTCAACAAACATATAAATACTTAAAAAAAAAAATAGGAAAGTGGAGCTTGCCTGCTGCTGCAGTGGCTGCCAGATGTCATCATGGACACTCTAATGGGGGAAGAGTGAACAATGCTAAATTGTAAATTGAGATTTCCTGTGAACTTTGATTTGAAGTCAGCCCAACAATAAAAGAAGGAAATACACTTCTTTCTTCAGCCCTTCCATAAGAACAGCTACCCACCAGTACTGCCTGAATGACTTGCTTTTTGTTATGGTGCTGTTTTTCTACAGCATAACTTAATGAAAGTTATAAAAGCATACAAATGTTATACAGCATAACTTAATAAAAGCCTTTGTATTAGAAAAAGGAGGGGGAGAGGGACAAACACAGCCTTGTGAAATGTGTACATATATAAATATATACAAAGCTCCATTCAAATGGAAGATGTCTGCTGGCTGATCCAGTGTCCATGCATAATGTAGTATTTCCCCCAAATCAGAAATCCCTGTGTTGGGAGAAGCATAGCAGAGGGATAGCAGGCGTATGTATAATGGGGAAAACTCGCCCATGTGTGCCTCATTTTATACTCTCACAAGCAGAAAAACGTCTCCAAATAAAATTTTGTTCTATGCATGGTTGGTAAAAGGGATGAAGACAAGCTCTTTGCCTTGACTTCATTTTGAATCATGGGAATGGTCAGGATAAAGCACAAAGTTGTCGCAGTAGCAGTCTACCTGTTCATGGGCTTGTTTATGAAAGCCTGGACAGGCAGGTGGTACCTCTGGTGTGTCACCACACTGCACCTTATGTGTGGCTGCGAGTTTGTCCTGCACAGGTCCTGACTGTGAGAGGCCCTCACTAAGGAATGATAATCACCAGACCAGGAACTGCAAAACCCTACACGTGTGGTTGAGAAGACCATTTCAGTTTTATGATCGCTCTCTTTGGTACATATTACTGCTTTCTGCTGGCTTCTGAATTTCCCATAAGTGATTGCACATTTGTGATTTACACATACCTGTCTTGAAACAGCTTAAAGTGGCCATTAGATTTTGTTTCCTTCCAGACTTTTAGTGATAATTAAACTTAACAGGCTTAATATTTGAAAACATTTCAAGGGAATGAGGATACGCTGGAGGCTGTGGGGAGGGGTGTATACTCTCCAAATGAAAAAAGCACATGGAAATGCTTTTATCCCATTAGCACAGGCACAGAGGCTGCTATAACACAGCTGCAGCTGTTGGAGAAGAGTGTGCAGGTTGCGATGAGCTCATGGTCGGGTCTGAATGGGACAAGGATCCTGCTTTCTTTTTAAGGAAAGATCATCCAAGGAGAACAAGCTGTTCTTTGCAAAGTCCCTCCACCGCTGCTCTTCTCAAACTTTCTAGGGGTTTAATGTCAAATAGCTGGTCATAACCACTTTTGGCCCCATCTGTGCCCATTAGTCATTAACTTTAGGTCAGTATCTCACATCCCGTTATCACTTTGCATGCCATAACCATCCAATTTAACTCAATGTAACACTTGAATGAGCAGCTACAACAATGTAGGAGTCCAGAGCAGAAGTGACAATCACAGACACACACAGTGTGGAAGTGGTATCAGCTCATGTTCCAAGGACTATATCCTTCGACATCTGTCTCAGGGAGCATTCAAAGACTGAAGGAGTCCTTTTGGTCTGTTTTAAAATCATAACTAAGATGTTATTCCATGGGATAATGAGGAGTTGCCATTTCTTACAGTTCTGTCACAAGGCTCAGGCTATTTGATCTCTTCTGTGAAGCCTCAGCTCCAGATACCAAGTCATTATGTGAGAACTGAAGATTTATTTTCTCTTTTAAAAGGGTTTTAGCCTTTAGACTGTCGCAGAGGGAGAGTTGACAGTCTGACCTGAATGTAACCCCACAACTTGAAAGCCAGAGGCTAGAGAAAAGGGATGCAGAATTGTCTTTCACATGTTATGATTTTAAAGCTAAAATATTATGAATGTGAAAGAGGTGGAGCCTGGTAGGTGGTTAATGCTTTTTGAAAGCTAGCCATCCTCTGCAGGTAAGAAAATACCCCCTCTCATGCTCATGCCAGCCTAGGTGGGGAGCTCCTGCAGGGGAAAATGTGTCCTGCTACAACTGGAAAGACTGCTGCAAGCTCCCTTCTTCTGCAGAACATATGCAGAGGATGTTGTATAAAACACACTGACTGGCAGGTCAAATACCTGTTGCTTTAAACAGTCTTCTGATTCCATGTCATTCATCAGCTTTAGCTCAGGTTTTGCAATCTCTTTAAGTGGAAGAGATTACAGAAATCTTTGTTTCTGAAGACAACACACAACCTATCCTGTTTCCCACACCCAAGACAGGTATCAATAAGGCTCTAGCCACATTGCTCATCTATACATTATCTTCACAGAATCACAGAATCCTAGGGGTTGGAAGGGACCTCGAAAGCTCATCCAGTCCAACCCCCCTGCCAGAGCAGGGTCACCTAGAGTCCATCACACAGGAACGCATCCAGGCGGGGTTTGAATGTCTCCAGCCAAGGAGACTCCACAACCTCTCTGGGCAGCCTAAATGTTAATTGTATTGTCAACATTACCAGCATTTTAATTAAGACACTCATTTCCAGCCCTCCTGGCTTCCCCTGCAGCCAAACACTGGCAAATGCTTCTGTGGAACCGCATGTGTGTATACAGTTCTGGGCTTTCTCTTTTTCCCTTTTTCACCAGTATTGCACAGACCATACACTGGCCCCTCACAAACCATTCCCAGCCGAAACCATTCTATGATTCTGTGATCAAATGCAAATTCTAAAAATTGTTCATTTGGTGGTGCCAGAAACACCAGGCTAATTACATTGTGTCCCCGACTGACTCTTTTTTTTCCCTTCAAAACTTAAGAGTATTTGGTGGGTTTGGTGGCTTATCAACTCTTGCACCATCCCAGCTACCTCAAATCCTGCAATGACCTTTTATAGAGGAATCTGCTGGCTCAGCATTTTCTATGTGATTGGGGTCTGTATGGCAGGTCTTCATTGAACCATGGAGCTTCATACACATAGCTTGCTATCGGAGCTACTAGGGACTTGAATTAGGCTAGCAGAGGAAAGATTTACCCAGGTCATGGCAAGAAGCTACATAGGAGCAGTATAATATTTTAGAAGCACTCAGTAGCCTGTGCTACATGTGACAATATTGCTTCTGAATTTAAGCTCCCACGTGATTTCTCAGTTCAGGTGCTGTGCTGCACCACGTACTCCTGAGCCCGGGGTGAGCACACACGGAGCCAGCTCAGCCATCTCTGCTCTAGCAGTGCAGGTTGCCCTAAAGGAGCTCCTGGAAAACTCTGCCTACCCTGTTTAGCTGCTTAGGAGTGTCTTTTCTCCAAATGACTGCACATGTCAATACTAAGGCATTTGACACTGTAGGGCTGAGGCTGAGAAGGCATTTTGTTTTTCAGACCTAGCACCCAGATCTTGCTGGGTGCTCTGAAGACAAGGCCAAGTGAAAAGGAAATGTCAATAGCTTTAAGATAATGGGTTAAAAACTCAAAAGCTAAAAATCTGATGGCATCTTTTGTGCGTGTAAGAGATGGAAGAGGAGGAAGGAAAAGAGTAACATCAGTATTTCTGGCCACTGTTGCTTTTCTTAAGGAATCAAACTCTTTTTGAAACACTGTATGATCTTCTAAGTACCTAATGTCTTAGCCTTCTTACATGCTCTCTGTGCTAGTAGTATCTCATTTATTTCCTTATAGATGCTTTGAGCCATAGCAAGTATGAAGGGGGCTATGCAAAACCCAATTCTATTCCCTCATATCCTAGGTAACTTTCAGAGCTAAAGTACTGCCCTTGAGTGCACACATGCAGCTTTGTCTGTAACTGTTGGGAGTTTTCTGCATGTGTCTGTGGGAATAACACGGGTCTTGATGCTTTCANTTTTAAAAAATGCCTGCATCATACTGTATCCATTTGAAAGCCCTGAATGTTCATATCCATAGGAGTTCTGTAGCCAGATAGGACTTGTAAAGGTCACCTGCCATGGAAAAGAAATTTCCCAGGACAAAAATGTCTTAAAATATTTTATTACAGAAATATACTTTTCAGGCCTTAAAACAGATTAAATATATGAGAATTCCTAGAAGTCTATATTGTTCCCTTTAGGCGTGCCAGAATTTATTTACAAAGCTTATATATTGCTATAGCAGGAGTTTTCGTGGATGGAAAGTGCTCAGGGCATTGTGATGGATAGGTGGTTGATGGCAGTGAATGGAAAAAAAAACACATAGAAGCTCCACCTGGCTGAATGGCATTAAGATTTCCCCATGGGAGTCATGCTAGGATGCAAGGTTTTTCCTCTACTGTTTGCTCAAACAATGACATACATACATACATACATAAATAAATTAAATCACCCGCAGCACTCAATAATTTATTTACTTCATCCTGGTCATGAATGTGCTAGAATAATAAACCACCAGATGGGTGATAGTACAGTTACTGCTGGTTATTCTACACTATAGCAACTTTGAAATAAGATAGCTTAATCTTTGGTTCCTTTGAAAGACCAAAAACAATGGACACATATAGCCCTGCTTTAACTCATTGTTTCTGTTGATCATATTTCCTAGTATTATATGGGCTAGACTGAACCCCTTTTTTAACACAACTACAGTCTCAAGGGCAGAAGTAAATCTAGCAGAATAAAGACTTATAATTCTAAAGATACTAATGGCAAATACTCACATGTATGTAAATAATTAATTGTTTTCTTGTTAACAAGACCAGGTTTTTCATGTGTTGGTTAGTGACCCCCAGGGTCATTTTTTCTATGAGAAATAGAAACATTTAGGATTCTATCTTCCTAGCCCATAACTAATTTACAGGCTCTCATGGCGTCAGGTGCAAAGGTTCAAGATTCAATTTGTCACCCCAGGCAATTCCCACTTTAAAAGGCAGTGCAGGTATTCTGCAGAAATAAATGAAGGGAAACATTAATGATGTAAAACCAACAGTAGTATCCCCTATGGAGGTCACATCTTTCAAATTCATAGAGACACATCTAGATATACAGTGTCTTTTGTACTGATCTGGAAAGACCATAAAGCCCTCTAATGATCTGCTACAGAAAAAAAAAATGAGAGAATTAACACCACATTTTTCACACTGAACAGTATTGACTACAGCTGGTTGATTTTTTTTTGGCCTGCTTTTTCTCAATTGATCTATTATTTATTTTTTTTTTACCTTTCTTAATTAGATCTAGCATTTCCCAAGCCTACATCTCTATAGAAAGATGACAGGATTGAAACAGCATAATAGAAAGAGTCAGATACCTAACTGAAACAAAATTAAAACGTAGGCATTTTTGTCCCATTTTCCACTTTTTCCAGCTAGATTTCCAGTCACATAAATATTTACTCTCTGTGTATGTTCAGCTTAATGGGTGCATCGTTAATGACTACAATAGTGTTCAAATAGCCATGTCTTCTTCTCAATAAATCCACACCTGCTCCCCCAATATATCTCCCTGGGACTGGTTCCAGGAGAACATCTTCTCATAGACAAGAGAGGAGCATCTGTGAAAGATGCCCAGTGCTCTGATTATGAACACTAGAGATCTTCTTGGCTCAGAAATTCCAGAATCACAACCAATACACTGAACCTCTTTGTTTTCCTTTCTGTAAAATGGGAGCACTTTGTACAGATTTCATTAGACTGCAGAAGACTGTGTAAATGCAAGTTAATTGTGGTGTTGCTACTTGAATACTTCTGGAAGGATGACTGATTGCGGGGATACTTTAACACAATGAATTCTGTGTATGGTACGAGATATTTTTAGATCTTTTGCTCTGTAAAAGTACATTGTAAGCACTTAAACAGAAAATTGTAGTGCTGTATAAAACAATTGTGCACTCAAGACTTGCAAACTAAGCATTTTAAGAAAACTCTACTCATGTCACTTCACCATGTTTTAGTATTTTGCTTTGCTTCTTGATTGCATTCACTTGAATTCAGTATTTAATCTAAGAACTTAAAAAAAAAAGAAGACCTTAGAAAGATATTGTTCTAGAACAGTCGAAAAAAGGTGCTGCAATTAGATTTTTCTAGAGGAAAATGGGTTATAGATTAGTAAACACTTTTTACTGTTTACTGTAAATGTCAAAGAGTGATTAGATCATTTGGATGTTTCTCCTGTTTAAAAACTTTTGCACTCTATTTGTGTAGGGATGGTATTTTACTTTCTTCAACTGTCTAGGTAGTTCTTCAGACTTTAACATCGTAAAGACACCACATTTAAGTAATTCAACTAGTGATTTATCTCAAGTTTTACATGTTTCAGTTAGGGGTTAATTCTAACATGTGAGCTTCTTCTATAATGGAGAAAGACAGGAACTTCCAGAAGGCATGGATGAAAAGACTTATCCTTTAGAATTAACTATGAAACTATCTAGCATTTTAATCCATTGAGGGTAGCAGAGATAAATCCCCATTTTTAATTAGTTATACAGGACAGCTATCAGAAGGAAAAGTAATGAGGAATAATATAAAGCATACTAATAATACAGATCTATCAGAAGTTGGGGAGACCAAGCTCAGTTACCTCCACTGATGTCCCAGGGTAGGTAAGGCTAAAGTTATAATCTGCTGTCTGGATTTAGAGGGAATAGAGTATCCAGTATTGTCTGTGCCTAAAATACAAGTAAAATATCCAAACTTCAAATATCGAAACCACATCAAGAACCAGCGTTTAAAGGTGTCATTTATAAGCTGCTTTCTGTTATGTTTTTCAGCCACTAAAAACTGAGCTTTCCTAGATATAGTCATGTTACTCATCCAAACAGCCATTTTCAGTTACCACATAACATCTGTAGAGTGCAGTAACTTCACTGGCAGCTCTGTCACTATGTGTTTAGGCCAAAAAAGATCGTACCAAACCATTTCTTTGTATTTAGGTTAAGAAATATTGGTGGCATCCTCACTAATGTAATATGGTAACTGCAGATAGCTGCTGAATCTTTTTGGATGTTTAGTTCTATGAAAATTAAAATTGTTCTTTTTTAGCCTAAGATATTTCAAATTCTATACTTCAAGGCAATTTCCAACACTCTGTATTTCAAGGCATGAAATTCTTGTCTTATGACGATAAACATTAAGGCTGAAATAACCTTAAAGGTTAGCTTTTCACAAAAGGATTCAAGACAAATTCTTACCATTCCTCTGAAGCTTACAGTATATTCAGAAATGTAAAAAATGTTTTTATAATTGCATACAGAATACTTTTTTTGTTTACTGGCCTGAGTTGAAAGGAGAAGGATGATTTGTACTACAAACAGGAGCATGAGGTTAAATGAACATTTCATACAAAAAAAAAATAATCCTCTAAATAAGAAGCCAGACTGCCAGTAAAGCCTACAAGGATGGATTGAACATAATGAAGCCTTTGAGAGGATGTAAGAAATAACAAGGCATTGGCAGGCAAGTAGACTAAGGAAGCTTCCTGGGTCTTTTCCACTAATAGATTCTCCCTGTTTTGGCAAGAGATATCTGTAATTTGTAAGTGATTTTGATCTCAGGGAATCTTTCCTTTATTTCTGTAATGAGGGAAGACTTCCTGTATGGGAGGCTGTGACACCAGTCCCCTGTGTGGAAGGCCAGGGCAGCACCCGACACTAATGCAGTGACTGGTGCTGGTTGCAAATACAGTTCATACCTCTCCTCAGAAACCAAGCAGAAAATCACAATGTTATGCCCAAAGAAAACATAAAATATAAAGTCATAATTTGCTCCCTGTTCTGCTCAGCTGTCAATTCCAAACAACACAACAGATTTTTTTCTCCATGTCACCACCAGCAGCTCTTACACCAGCTATCATGAAAGCAAGGAAAAAAACTGCACACAGTGTACATGTTATTTGCACTTTTATTCTGCACTCTTGTGAGAGTGGGAACATATAATATCAGAGAGGTAGAAATTCTGGTTTCATCAATAAAAGAAATGCCCACTAAAATCAAACATTTCATAACAGGATTTTCCTTTAAAAATCAAAGTAAATATACAACTGAACATTTCCATCTATGTATCACTGTGTATATTTTGCAGCAGTGAAAGACGTACAGCAAGGAATCAAGTGGGGGAAAATTCTAAACATCTTCTAGTCCCACTGGGAGTTAGTTCTCAGACAGGCTAGCTTTTGAAAACAATATTTGATAGTATTCAAGGAATTTTAAAACATATCTGTATGGAGAAAGTTGATTTTCACTTGTAAAATAAATTAGCTGCAGACTAGCAAGCCCTTAGAAAAATATCAGGAGAGACATTGTTAGCAGAGATGAAGTCCTGCTCAGCAGGTTGCTCAGCTACAAAGGCATACTTAAATTGTGCTTATCCTGATTCCATGTGGGCTCCTGTGGAGACATTCCTGGGGCTGTGGACATGTGGAACTAATCAATCAGATAAAACTATCCACAGTTCTTAAAAAACATATTCTGTGCTCAATGTGATTTTGGCACAAATCTATTATTTAATATCATACCTGATACAGGTTACAAATTGGCCAGGCTGTGTCCTCTAATGAAGATGCTATGCTACCTCAGGTGTTCTACGGAGTCTGAACAGTTTTTAACTAACTTCCCTCATTAGAGCAATTATCAAGGTCTTAGCTTTAACAGTGCTATGGAAAACATCTATTTAGGAACCTGTACTTGCTTGAAAAAAAATCTCAGGGGTAGGACGACAGACACCAGTGACTCATGATGTGCTTCTGGTTAATTAAGATGTTGACTGAGCCTATGTTAATCATGGTCCATCAGATTATGTTTGATTAACATGTAAATTAGTAAACTCTCTCCTGCAATCGCCCTACCATCTGAGCTCTAATTATGGGCCAGCCTCAAAGAGGACAATAACTGGACTTGTAATTTAGATTGTTGGGGAAATTATTTTCTGGCACACACAAAAGAATTGTGGAGTCCATATGTATATTGTTTCAAAATACACATGAATACATTAGACAAACACTATAGATATGCATAAACAATGTGGAAGTTTAAAGATATCTCAGCAAAAGGACTTAATGCAAGTGACACATAACAAAAGGAAAATGTTATCTTCCCTCACATTCTATTCTCAGAGGCAATGGTCCTCTGCAGTTGGTGGATAGAGGCAGGTACATCTAGAAGTCAGTTCAAATCATATAAGATAGCAGTTATGCCAAATTGTATGAATAAAATAGAATAATAGGTATCTTGAAAAGAATTGTTTCATGCAATCTCTTTTAGTGTGAAAAAATATTAACAGAACCTAGAATAACCTTAGGAAAATATGTTGCATTCAGATGACTTAAGCTAGAAATGAGCATGCCTAGTGTTTCCTATTTAGTCCTACATGTTACCAGCTCAGCATTTTACCAAGGCCACCTGAATCAGTCCAAGGACACTTTATGTCCCCTTGGCTAGCAATTTATATGGAATTTGAATAATTCAGATGAGGTCTCTGTCTTGATTACAAAGCACCCCAGTGTCCTAACTTCAGTATTCAAAGCAGATGCCTTCAGAAGATATGATAAACACACTTTTCCCCTTCCTTCCTGCTTTCCTTCTTCCCCCTATTACCATAATGAACAGGAACACTTTAATTTTGGTTCATAAATAACTCAGATCTTTTTCTTCAAGAGTAGTGACATAAAAAAAAGATGTAAAAATCAGCAGTTATTCAAATAATGGGTAGCTGTCTGTAGACAAGCAAACTGTGCAAGGTGGCACTGTAGCTAGTGATGATCTAGTCAACATGAGCAGTGGAACCTGAAGAGCTGTTGAGCTGGCCAGATAAGATGACCTCTCTGTTCAGGGGCCTGCACATAGGTGCCTAGCATAATTTCAGATGACCTGGCAGAGCCGCTTCTCCAGAAAGACCATGTCCACATGTCCTGTGTCACCTCTCAGTCCCATGTAGATGTCTAAGGTCACTGAATGCACCTGTAATGGCATTAAATACCTGTGTGTGGTCAACTGAATTGAACCATAGGTGTCAACTGTCATTTGACCTAACCACATGTAGACATTTGCACACAGATGCCCAAATTCTAGAGTCTATCTGGAACTGAATCCCATCCAAGTTGTATTGTACATGCTCCTAGCTTTCACTGTATCACTCTCCCGCAACTACTGAGATTTTAGAACAATCTTTCTGGGCAATTTATGAACTTAGACTGCAAAAAGGAGTGGAGTACAGAAATAGTCTCATAAAAGGAAATAGCACCCAGCACAAAGTCTAATGTATGGCGGCCTTGAAACTGCAAGAAGCAAAAAAGTCATTGACAGAACTTCCAAAAGACAAGCAATGTCTCTTTCTAGGACACTACATTAGTATCAGCAGGGTGCATTCATCTCTTCCACAGTGTGGAAGAAAACTGGTCACAAACAGCAACCGATAATTGCCTAAATCTGACCCATTTAAACTCAATAGAAAATAAAACCCCAGAACTAAAAACTGGGATTCAAGCCCTAATATGAGCTCCATTCCTACTGACACGCCTACTGGGACTACTCTGGGAGAGGTGCAGAGGCAGGCAAAATTAATTGTGCCTTTATTTGCCAGCTGAGAATACTCTGAAAGCCCTTGAGGTCCCAAAGTCTCGGCTTACACCACTTCTACATCTGGTTGCACTGGATAAGAAGAACCAGCGCAGAAAAACACTTGACACATTTTTCTAATGTAGATGCATTTTGACCGACAGATTGACCCTTACCTTCCTTCACTTAGCACTGAAGTATGATACTCCAGTTCATGGAAATAAAAATAATCCATCTTTTTTCTGTCTGCACATAATCCAGAAAACTTCAAAAGCTTTTACAAATCAATATAGATGTCACCTAATGATGTACTGGGCTTGGCCAGACTCAGGTATGGTTGGACGCTAATAGTTCTTTCCCCCCAGGAAATCACTGGTGGTCTTTCCCAAAGTGTCAGCCAAAAGACCATTAACATTTCAATCAAAATTTTAATTGGATAAGACCACACGTCTCAATAATTTCATTCTCCATCAACTATGAGACCTTGACAGACAGCATCCTGCCCAGTCTGCCACACCATGTGGGCTGAATTTTAACTTATAATGGACCACAAGTCAACGTCTTAAACACTGGAAGTTTATCATGCAAATGGATACTACTTTTCTAAAAGACAGATTTCTGAGATGAAAGATACCTACCACATCCAACCAGAGGGGACAACATGCTTGTAAATGTTACGGCTTTTCAAAGATGAAGGGATATGGACATACATCACTTAAACACGTTCTGGGAAGGTAGTGGGATGCTTGTGAACTTTGCAAACCTCAGCCATATATTGTTACAGTGTCCCACTGTTATGCTCAAATCATCCTGCAAATGATCTCCTACTCAGCAGTTCAATTTCTCTCTGTTTACATTGATTTAAAAACCAAGCAAATCCCAATCTATGGAACACTTTTCCCTTCTAAGATGCTGGAGGATGTGCATAACAGAAAGATGCATCACCAGTCGTGCAGAATTTCATCAAAAGGTTTTGAAAATTGCATTGATGTATTTAGAAATTCTAAGTATCTTTTAAATATATGTGACAGAAATACTCAGCCTATTCTATATTCTACTACTTCAAGAGTAAAAATAAAGTATCTAACTACTTTCACAGCAATCAAAAAAAATAAGATTATTTTGAAGCAACATTCAAAATCTCTTGCTTGGTCAGGCAGTCAAGTGGGAGCTGTATTCTCTAATTTCTATCCTGTTCAATCAGACTGGACCTCCTGCTGCTTACTGTTTGTAAAATGGCAGCTTCCCATGAGAGCCCAGATGTGTTTACTCTCAGTTAAGGATAAGGAAAGTGGAACTCTTCTACACTGTCTTTAGCCTGATGTATGGTGACATTCACTTCAGGTAGTTATTTCTAGGAAGATGGGTAGCCATGAGCTCCAAGTGGAGGCTTTGTGAATCCTCTGTGTAATAATGAATATGGAATGTGTTTAGTTAACACAGAAGATGCAGGATGTTAGCATGCATCTTTATAGGTCTGTTCAAACAACAACAATTACAGTGAGGCAAGAAAGATTACAAGTAAAGAATTCTAATAAAATCAACTTGAAAATAATCTTCAGTGTGCCAGCTGCATTTTAACAAATTGTCACTAATGTTTATACATGCATATATAAGTATGTATGTATATAGTATAGAAAACACTTTTTTTTTTTTTTTGGTATATGGTCTTCACGTGGCATCTCGACTAAGAAATGTGAAAAGGCTTGCCAAAAATGCACCAAATTACAGCACCACACCAGTATGGCAGCTCCAACCTTACAATTTCTTTTACATAATTGTGTATGTGATTTGAGGAGCAATATTATCTAAACCTTCCAGTTGTGACAAATAGCTGGGAGCTAATGACTGCTGGAATATGTTCAGATTGCTCTAATTTTATGAGTAAATGGTTGTTAAGTTTATTTATATGTGTTTCCCTCCACCTTTGGAATTAATTTTGTTCTGCTTTAACTTAATAAAAGACATTTATAGCCAAGATCTAGTTCTTTATGCATAAATGTGATATTGGTGCTGGTATTTCATTTACAATTAGAGGCCCTTTTTGCAACAATAATGGCCATATAAAAGTATATATAATTCTGCTTTATAAAAAATGATAGGATAACCACTTTTCTGTTTCAGGCAGTTAATTTTAGGGCTCTCTTGCACAAAAAATTTAGTGTAGTTCCTTCGCTATCCACATGTACAGATATAATTTCAGCTGTTATTTTAAGTTAGATGCCCATTTTTTCTTCAAAATCACATTTGGAAACTTAGAACTCATTAAAACTAGGAAAAAAGTAGCAGCAAATACATTTGTCTATCTGTAAACTAAAGAATGCTGTTGAACAGTTCAGAAACACTGAACTGAAGTAGTTTCTTCACTAGAGAACTAAGGAGCTTTAACTGGTGTATCAATAGCCAGGGAACACATCCTGCCTTGTCTGCTTGCAATGAAGCCGAGGATGCAAAAGTACTAAACGCTGCATGCTGGAGATACTGTACCTTTGTCTACAGAACTCCAGGAGAAGCCTAAGATAAAATACTAGTTTGTTGTCATCTGCCATAACTGACAGTTATTACTAGGAGTAGGGGGGATTATGTGGTAAAGACCACAGTAAATTAACTTTTATTCTCAAAGGGAGGAGTTACTCATAGTTATGGTGATATTTCAAGGGTCATGGCCGTATCTAGTGGTGCAACATGAAGAGATGAATTATGTTTCCCATGTTTCTAAAACTGTTAATAAGCTGAAGAGAGAGAACATTTTTATCATTATTCTTGAAATACTGCCATCAAGAGTCTACCACATTCTTATATTAAATCAATGAATTTGTCTGTCTTTGGGCTCCTCTAAAAAATCTCACTAGTGGTTGTTTTAATGGAGATTTTTGTTTTTAAGCCAAAAGAGAACCATAGTAACTGCGCAATTCCTAAACCATTTCATTCATGAATGGGAAATGAGTCTCCAAATCTTTATTCACATGAGTAACCACATTGATATCCTTGGGCCCTCCATTAAGAGCTAGAACTGTAAGTATAAATTTGCAGGATTTGGATGTGGCGCTTCATTATTTCATGGGACTGAAATCTGTAGCTGAAATCAATAGCTAAGCATTTGAGGCATATCAAAGATACACATTCTTCCATGGAGGTCGATTGTAATGCATCTCTCAATTTTGTTTCAGCATCAACAGATAAGCATATCATTGTAAAGAGACGTACAGACTACAGGCAGCAATTACAAAGACACATTTTAGATAGACATTCTGGCCTCAATAGGGGAGTTGGGAATAGTCCACCAGAAAGAACAGAATAATAGTGAAAAAGGTCAGCGCTTCTTGAAAAACTAACATACTAAGTCACGGACCAAGTTTTTGGTTCTCCGTCAATCAGTAGTGTAACTGTTGTCAATCATTCCCCCTTACCTTGTCTGTGATTTTTGAATGGCCACAAAAGAAACTTTTGTTGGCAATTATGGTCTTTACAATACATCTGAGTCACAGGGAGGATTTTCATAGCCTGCCTGTGGAATAGACATGGTATGCCCCAAGCTGCGCTCATGTATGTCCAACCAATTCAAGCTAAAGTTTCCCACGATAATATGAAAGGAAATAAAAGACTCTGACAAACACAAGTCACTATTCTAAAAATAACAAGAAGAGGGGAAAGGGACAGGATTTTCAGGAGGATCTTCTGGTTTGCTTTTCCTCCCCCCCCACCCCCCAACTCCCCCCCAAAGAGAATAAATCTGATAACTCCCTCTTTGGAAGTGTGCAGTTAGACCAGATATGCATGCACCTGTGCATCTTTAATCTTCTGAAAGAGCATTTATATTCTCTGCCTAAGCACATGCTTCCTATTGCACTGATCAGGAGCATTCTGCTAAAATTTAGTGACAAGAATTAATGCTTCTTCATTTATTTTCTAATTCCAGAGTTCCCCTAGGATTTTTCCTTTCCCCAAATATTTCCACCTTCCTCAGATACATTTTTGTCTTGTTTTCTTTGGCTATCAGTTCAAGTGTCCTATCTTGTCCCTGCTGAAAACGTGAAGAAAAGATTTGTGAGAGAAGATTCGCTTAGAAAACACAGTTTTGGAGTTGATCCAGCAGAGTGACAGATCTGATAACATCAAAGGCAGAACATCTGAAACTGGGATTTAGGAAGAACAGCTTTTTCAACAAATTGCAGCCTCTATAAATTTACCCATTTCAAACAGCCGAGTCAGTTTATTTGCTTATTTTCCTAGCTTCACCCGAAAGAAAGGCTGAAACAACTTTGGAAAAATAACAGCAAAGTTGTTCAACGGAAACCAGCCCCTCTACTGTAAACAGTGCCTCTCCCCAAACTGTGCAGCTGCACAAAGCAGAGACAATGCAGGGGACCCTCAGCATCATTAACCAACTTCCCTTCCTCACCAAACAGTCGCTTCGATAAAGCAATTACAATAGCATCATGGAACAGTAGAACAAGAGGGAAAAAAAAATAACCTTACCAGCTTCTCCTACAGTATATAGCTGAAAGGAAAACCCCCAGCTGCTGTATCACATGCAATTGGTCTCCCAGAATGAATTGACTGAAAGAACTATGAAAGGGTAAAGTCTTTTGACCCTCTTCAGCTCCCTCTCTCCGAGCCTCCTCACAAAGCCATTCTCCTACTCCCTAATCCTCGCACAGGAAAAAGCAGCGCACACCAAATGACTTCAGCAGAAGCGATTCTCCTGGGGGGTGGGGGAAGAGATGCTGCTGCCACTCAGCCCCCCCACCCCACCCCCCCGCTGCAGGGCCATCCGCAGGGACGGTGTCCAAAGAAGCTTGCTGGGCACTTGGGCAGCACACAGACAGTGTGCCAGGACAAGGCACAGAAAAGTGCACATCTCCATTCATCACCCTCTCTGCCGCTAATTTCTGAAATGAGCACACCCCTGGGTACTTGCAAGAGTTCCCTTCATGCATCTCGGTTAGCCCTCACCTAAGGTAGTTAGCCTTTTTTTTTTGTCCTTTTAAAATTAGCAACGTGACTTCCTAAAGCCACTGTTAGGCCTAAGATTTTTCTTTTTAACAAAGAACATGTAAATAATCCTTAAATATTTCACATAGCAAAATAACGACAAAGATGTTCCCCCAGAAAGTCAATAATAAAAGTACAAGAAAAAAGGCAACAGACATGAAATGAATAATGTTAGGAATCACCAAATTAAAAGCAATATATAAAAAAACCCCATTGCTGCCTCCCTGAAATGCTTTGAATAAATAAAATCAGAACACATAACTGCATTTTTCACAATGAAAAATATTTGTAGCCACATTCCCAGTTTATATAAAAAGAGACAACATTTTTTTTTACATCATTTGTTTTGAAAGCATGCCACAGATACTGAGATAACATCCCCTGCATATTCTTTGGTTTTCAAGAAAGCTTTACATTTTTGTTACAGAAACGCTGTTGTCATATTAGTTTTTAATGCAAGTTTTACCTTTCTGTGAGATGCAGAAACTCTGAAACAGACAGCTGCCACAAAGTAAATCAAAGACCTAGAAAAGCAGATGGCATAATTTCACATCTTAAATGATGGCTGTGAGCCTTCCAGTAATAATTTATAAGGAGACTTCCTCCTGCTTGTTCCTCTGCTCGGCAGCATGCTGTTTGAGCCTTTCAAATAAAATAAATAGACTTCAAACCACCAGCTTCACACACACGAACACTTACCAATGCTATTTCAACCTGACACAAACTGACTTTGTTCCTCTGTGACCCTGGACAGAAAACTGAGGTGACAGCTTGATGGATGAGATCTTTTTTTTTTTTTCACAAAATGGGTTGTGACTTCATGGCTCTGTCTCCCCATTATTGCTTAGCTGAAGGAGGAGACGGGAGCAGAGGAAGATCTTCCACCATACAGAGCCTTTTTAATAGTGAAAAAGAACCAAACGTGTAACAAATGCCTGGAACACCTTTTTCCTACCTTAAAACTGGGAAGCCAGGGGAAACCCTTTCAAATCTTGTTGGGGTTATGGTGTGAGGGGATAAGGAAGAGGCACCAGTGAGAGGAACTAATCATGATGGTTTACTCCAAATTGTATTTTTAGTTTAAGAAAATGGCAACAAAGGAAAGAGGGAAAGAAAGAGGGGAGGAAAGAGGGGAGGAAAGAGGGGAGGAAAGAGGGGAGGAAAGAGGGGAGGAAAGAGGGAGGGAGGAAGGAAGGAGGGAAGGAGGGAAGGAGGGAAGGAATTATTTTTGTTTCGTTTGTGAACAAAGAACACTTGGACTTCGAATTCTGTGAATTGCCTCTTAACTATGTTAATTAAATTACTTAACCAGAAATCTTGGACAATTCTTTACTGGACAAGGGCCTCACTGCATAACCTGAGGCAAACCATAGCAAGGCAAAGTCTTTTATTTATTACTGAAAAAAAAAAATCATAAAATATCAGAGGATTCATATATATTAAAATTGGTGTCTGCAAATTCAGTAGTGCTAATTAATAGACACCCTAACATGTGAAGTCAGCCTCTTATTTCCTTAGAGGGGAACACAAGGTTGCTAATATTTTTACGTCTTTGTTTCTACTTGTGGATCTAATCAGGTGGGTTTATTATGATAATACTGGAAGGTGTCAAATCTCTGATATTACACATGAATACTGAGACCAAATGACCCAGTCCAAAGAAGTCTTGGGCCAGAAGCCAAGTCTCTGTTGTTTCACACTAATGCCCCCCAACGCCAGTGAACCTTGTGCTCTGAAAGATGATTTCTAAATACAAGGACTAATTTACCCTATGTCTGAGATAAAGTTCTTATATGTTTTATATTTGCTACCACACAAATTATGTTGCCATTTTTTCCAGTTTTGGATTTGATATTCATAATTCTGCCTGAAAATATACAAAAGCCACTCCAGTAGCAAAAATTTATCATAAATATATGTGACTCCTATTCATTCTTTTAAAAAGAAGTATTGTCTTTCCAGAAAGATTCACTTCATTTCAGATGACAGTATTTATATATTTTCATATTTATTAATATTTTCCTTTCTGTAGAATATCTGTGAGGTAGTACCCACATCATGATAATACTGAAACATAATCAAACAGAAGCTAGAGAGTGACTGAGACTCAAAAAAGCAAAATCTGACAGATTTATACAGAGGACTACCTGCAGTTATCTTGTTTCATCAATTCAGCTCCATTTTTAAAAAATATTTTTCTTTCTGAGAACAATCTTAGAACTACACACTTTCTTTAGGTGATCCCATTCGGGGATTTAGTGGGACTCTAGCATGGTGAAAGTTATGTGGTGTGACTTTCACCTCTTAAAAATGAGTTTGAAGAGATACACTTGTGAACCATTTATATCCCAATTACAGCTTCTAAACTGCTGTCGTTGTTTCTTTGTCTTTCAAACAATCCAAGAGCATTCCTGTTGTAAGGAAGGAAGTATATCAAATGTTTTAGAAACAATAAGACCTCTTCACAGACCACTTTATAGAAATAAATAGCCTCTACATGACTAAATTCATACCATCCAGCATGTAGTTAACTATGATAGACACAAATGAGAAGAGCTCTACCTGTCAAAAGAATGAAGCATGGAAGGGGTAGCCATCCTTGTACTTGGAAGCCAGTTAAAATTACTTTGCATAGGGGAAAAAAATCTCACAATACACTTAATATCAAAACCAACAAGCATTAAAAAATTGGAAGAGCTCATTTTTCTGATTCTTGCAGCAAAACGTAACTTTCAGACTAACTCACAACAAATGCCAGAAGGAAGTTTGAGCTTTGGGAAATATCAGCAGGTTTACACACTGCTACATAGTTTTTTCTCTACTTACTCACAATTATGTCCTCTTTTTATCTGTATCATCTGTTGAAAACAGCGTTGCTTTTTTTTTTCATATAATTTACTCCTTTTTGTGTTCCTTTGGATTAACAAAAAGCATAAGGCCAGGGCATTTGGATAACAGTCCTGCATTTTTAACAGCAATCATAACTGCATTTCAAATAATCTTTTCTGCAAGCAGAGTGGTGCAGGTAATTGCACTGGAAAAGACTCAAGCAAAGCTAAACTTTCAAGGCTTCTAGGCTCTTTGAGACTCGCTGGTGTGACTGATTAGTGCAATACACTGCAGTTCTTTGGTTTTATTTGTTTACCTTCTCCTAGAAAGAAACTCCCAATAACTGTTAAAGGCAGCATAGCAAATGGAGGCAGCATATCCTTATAAACAGAAGGAAATGCATGTTTTAGGATGACACATATAGTCTGACCTTTAATCATTTGATCAAGAAGCACAAATTCCGTAGTCAGTAGATGCCCTAAGAACATATCTTTTAACTGACTCTTTAACGCAGACAATTCATATTAAAACTTTACCATTCAAAGGTAAGGCTGTTTAGTGCTCAGTGCTCAGCCAGCCTATAGCATGTATGCTGAACTTCAGGGATATCCTTAAGCGACTTCACAGGAACTATCTTCTGAGGAAGTGGTGTGGTGGCAGTTCTGCAAACTGGAAGAGGAGCGCCCTGGCTTGAAGGAAGGATGGCTATCAGCAGTGAGGCAAGAACACCATAGAAAAAGATAGTCAGGTAAAAGGAAAAGAAATAAGAAACTGAGATGATTAGAGACAGTCACTAGCAAGAATGGTACTCAAGTCAGTGTTTCATTTAGACAAAGGTTTTATACTAGCATTTCCTTTGGGCTTGATCTCCATGAGCTTAGTTTAAACCCACGCTCTCTTTGCCTTTGCTTCTGAGTTGGATGAAAGCAGGGATTCAGCAGTGCAGCTGGGTTTATCATAGGAGTGTCTGTGTGAAACGGAGGATGCTGGTGCTAGATATCTAGCCTGAGAAGGTCAGTAAATGTGTCAGTCTCCCTAAAGTTTGATAGAACAAAATTAAAGCAGCAAATGGAAAGAACAGCCTGTGGCTTGTAAAAGGTTAGATCTTCATCCCTCCTCCATCCACAAGCTGTAAGGATCAAGAAAGATATTGCTCCCTATAAATTGAACAGAAAACACATTCCAAGTACCTTTTCAGGGGCTTTGCTGTACATGGCATACTCATCAGAGAAGGGCTGGTCAGAGGTGAGACAACACTGCCATTTTGAACAGTGGGGTACTGCCTCTGGGCAGCCAGGAAAGATCCCCATAATCCACCGCATCCTCTGCAACCCTCTGCACCAGCCTGGGGATGAGTGGGTAGCCTGATATCAGGAGACATCCATACCACAGACATTCCTTAAAATGTTTTTAATTGATCAGATATTATCACAGTTGAGCTACGGACAGACTGATAGAAGCAGGCACACAGACATAGGCATTGAGAAGACTGAAAGACCTTTACAAGCCAAACCATCAAGACTTTTGTAACTCCTTCAAAATTTAAAGACAAACATCTGCATAAAAAATTCCGAGGCCTGAAGCCTCAGGCTGTTAAGTTCTTTGGAGGAGACACGCATACTTTCCCTGTAGTTCAGAGGTTCGCAGAACAGTTGGAATTCCAACTTTTGGATATTACTACTGTGAAAACATACACCATGATTTACATGGTGGTATTATTGCCTGTTTTTCCAAAACAAAGAGAAATTAATATAGTTAACTTGGGTGTATTTGGGAAGAGGGAGGAGAAGTAAGGAATAAAGTGGCATACTGACATATGGTATAAATAGCTTACGGGAAACTGCCCTGCAAACTGCTTCAAACACAAGCATCATCAATATCTTACAGTTAATCAGACTCCATACAAGAATTCTACTTATATGAACGAGAATTTGCAGTACTGAGCTGTAACATAAGCACTGTTTCAGATTTACACCCTCATTAAAGATTCCTCCTAGGAGTTATCATGACATTCACATGACAAGAAAAAATAACATATGACTTTATCTGGACATTATCCAATAAAGTACACAAAGAAAGTAGTAGAATATTAGGTGTGAGAAATGCCTGAGTTAATACCATGCACTGCTCTTGCTGTGAAAAAAATGTGGGATTATTTTATTTGTGCAGTATAATGTAAGATAAACCTGTTCCTATCCAGGACAGATTTCAGTGTATACATTGAGTGGGCACAGGATTCATAAAGCAATAATATGGCCCAGAACTGGAGTAACAAGGGGAGAAACTTGGAAAAGCAGCTTTGCAAGTCTGCAGAAACACGTCAGCCTAAGCGAGACCATTTGAGGAAAAGCTCACACTCCGGGCACCACAAGCACTATTGCATCTCCATGGCATCTCAGCAACAACCACCATCTCTCATTCAGAGGCTACTCCAGATCCAGTGCCCCAGCTCTGACTTGTAACATGAGGAAGAGGAGTGAAGGCCTGATGGTCAAAGCATCAGAGAAACCTCAGCTTGCCACGAAGGGGAGACGCAAGCTGAATCATCAAGCACAAGTAACATGGGAAATAATTTCTGACCACATAAAAACTTTAAGGGTACCTTCCTTCAGATCTCATTTATATAGATTTCAGAAAATGAAATCACCTAAAATTTAATTTAATTTGGGTATTAAGCTTTAATAATCAGTCCTTTAAATAATTCTTTTGCTAAAGCTTCTTTAACCATCCTCCATTATTTCTTCTCTAATAATATATTTCCCTTCCGCATTCATTTCATGGTTTTTAATTCAACAGATTAATTTATCTCTCTCTTATTTCAGCTTATTGATCCAATTCAGTGTAATCAATGTAGTCGCAAACATATTTAAATACACTCACACACAGGTTTCCTTCCACTTAACCAACTCCATTAAATCACAAATTTTACTTTGAACGTGTAAACCTTGTGCTAAGGCCAAACCTAACCTGATTGTAATAAATGGGCAACAACCAAGATATTTACTTGTCTAAAAAATGATTGCTTGTAATGAAGACAGAGAAGCCATGGAAAAGGATAGAGTACAACATAGGCAGCATCAGCTAAACAAGCACTCTTTTCTGCAGCAGCTGTAGTGATGCTGGCAGATATTTATGCAACCCAGGTATTTTCTAACAAAGACTGAATCATGTTTGTGTTCAAGTACAATCACATTCTTACAATCTGTTGGGAGCAGGGTTCTATGGTTTCTGCATAGCTGTTCCTGGAACTGTCAGGCTCGACTCCCATGTGAAACCTGACTGTGAAACTGCAGTGGATCAGCCTTATAGGAAAAAAAGAAGCATTTACACTTCTCAAAGGCAAACTGGTAGGAAGAGACCTCCAAAGGCCCATGATTTCATCTTCCCGTGTAACTTTGAAAGAGGAGAGGCTCCCTCCTATGGTTAAACCGTGTAAAACTGTGAGCACCATCGTGAGTATGGATCCTTAAGACATACAGTCACTCAGTAGATATAGTAGCCAGCATAACACCTTAAGAAAGAAAAATATTTTTAAAATCGTTATTAAATATGCAAGACATCTAGAAGTTAGTCCAGAAATCCATATTTGATTACACACACAAAAAAAATATTAGAACGATAATATCATACAATAATAATAAAGGCATTAATTTTAGTTTTCAAATGACAGCTTTATGCCAGCCATAAACAGTCACACCTTCTGCCAGACTTTCTTTTAAAAATGCTTTGTTTTGCATTTGTAATATTGTAATAGCTAAAATGACATGCCAGCCAGAGAAAGGACACCTTTCTGTGATAAATATTAGAGAAAAATAATGAAGATACAGTGCACAAAACAACCAAATGCATATAACATCGTATCAAGCCCATTAGGCATGTAAAGTTTATCAAATGAGGGGAGCACCAGAAACAAGTAGATGATATGATTTCATCTCTACTTACGACTTATGCAGAAATTTTATGGTTTATTTTCTTACACTGTAAAGCAAAGACTCTGAAACTACAAACTTTCAAGTAATGGGCTGAAGGGTTCAGAAACAACAGTTTTACTTATCTAAAAGAAATAACATTTGTATCCTGAGTGCCATAGTAACACTGGCCTAAAGAGCACAGACATGCCAAAGGCAGGAGAAAAAAAAAGTTTAAGACAATATTCAGTTGTTCATTTTTGACTTGAAACAGATTGTGGTTTTTAAATTTCCTTTATTACAATTACAGCAAGTAAACTCTTTTACCAACTCTCTCTGGGCAGCTCAGTTTACATTCAAGCCTACCAGGCCTAAAATGAGTTGTCGAGAGTTCTTGGTTTCCATTGTTTTTATGGCAACAGTATTTATTATGTTAAAATAAATAAAGAAATAAATTGAGAGTCTGCTTGATGAAAAAAAAATATTATTTCCTCTAAATTAATCGTGTACTGTTTTGCAACTGAAAAAAGGCAGTGGCTAAAAATGTCTTCCTTTAACTTATTTCCCATTTTAAGAAGCTCTAATCTTGGTTTTTCATTTGTTCCATTTCAGTCTCAATACCTGGGAGTACAACAGAATATGTGACAGAGTACAATAAACGACCTCTTGACTGCTAAAATTTTATTGTAGTACACTCAACACCTGCACCAGCACACTTTTCACTAATGGACTACAGTAAATGTTTATATAACTACCAAGAGAGTTTATTAATGGAAACAAAAATTCTAGCAGATAGATCATCCTTTGCAGCAATTAAGCTCTACAATAAAATGTAGCCCGACATGTACACAGTTCTCCGGGGCATCTTAGATTAGTGAAAAAGGGGATATAAAATCAACCCTGATCATGTGGTAATAAATTGTTTGTCCTATATGCCAGCTTTTTGCAGGGAGTTTAAACAATTACAACTTTTATGAAAATCAAAAAAGGACATGTAATATTCGATTCATCTGCAACTAAACTTTATATTTGATTTGAGTTTTGCACACCAACACCAATAATCATTAGGTTTTCTGAGAGCATTGAGGGTCTATTCCAACACCCTCTGAAGGCAGGAGAATGATGTGTACTGACTTCCATGCCAACTACATTGAACTGGGTAACTTAAGGGTTGGTCCTGTGTCTTCCCTGGGTCACCAGCACTTTTTCTCAAGTGATCAGCTGGTACTGGATCAGGACATGGCTCTAGGCTGGCATGTGAAGAGAAAGCTTAGTAGAAGCACCTAACGTGCATGTATTATCAGCTGGCTTTTAATCATTTTTCATTGTATCAGCCCCTAACTCTCTCAGAAGCTGGCCTGTTTGACAATTGTGGCAGACCACCCCAGCTGGGACACCTGGGCAGACCTTCGAGTCAGTACCACTGCAAGTTTTCAGGTGTTATGGTTTGAGGGGACAGGCAAATCTTACGGCTTTGCTGCAAGGACCCAAAGGGGGAGGGGTAGAGTTTAGGACCCTTCGTGAAAAGGGGTCTGGGGTATCGGTATTCCCTCCCATTTCCTGCCAAGCTCTATAAAGCCAGGAGGACAGGAAGTTCCTCCCCTCTCTCTTTCCTTTCTGCTCGCTTCTCATCGCCAGGTGGAGATAGCCCGGAGGGAGGAAGGGCCCTGCCCTTGTTACCAGCTCACCACGTGCTCTGCGGGATCCGACTGCATCGGGTGCTGGGGGGTGCTTTGGACTCCTTTTTTCCCCATCAGCTTTTGCAGTGGAGGACTTTTTGGGAGCTTGTATTGGCGGTCGTCAGAGTCGGGTTGTATATATTTGTATATATTTTCTTCTTTTTCCCACCTGTTACTCCCCCTCCTTGTTTCATTAAATCTGTTATAGTTTTAGTTTCCAACCGTTAATCCTCTATTCCTTATTCCCCTTCCATTTTCCCCGAGCGGGGTGGAGAGGAGCAGCAAAAAGCAAACTCTATCTCTGAGTTCTGGCTTGCCCTGGCCGTTTGAACCAAGACATCAGGCAAACTTGAACAAACTATGATTATAAAGGAATGAGTATTCCTCTCTAGTCACCACTGGTGAGGCCACAGCTGGAGCACTGGGTCCAGTTCTGGGCTTCCCAGTACAAGAGAGATGGAGACTTAGTGGAGAGAGTCCAGTACAGGGTCACAAAGATGATTAAGGCACTGGAGCATCTCTCATATGAGGAAAAGCTGAGAGAGCTGGCATTGTTCAGCCTGGAGAAGAGAAAGCTGAGGGGGATCTTATTAATATATATAAATAACTGAAGGGAAGGTGCAAAGAGGATGGAGCCAAGCTCTTCTCAGTGGTGACAGGACCAGAGGCAATGGGCATAAACTGAAACACAGGAGATTGCCGCTAAGCATAAGGAAACACTTTTTCACTGTAAAGGTAACCAGGCACTGGTACAGGTTGCCCAGAGTGGTTGTCAAGTCTCCATCTTTAGAGATACTCAAAAACTGTCTGAACATGGTCTTGGGCAACTGGCTCTAAGTCACCCTGCTTGAGCAAGGGGGATCGTCTGCTGACCAGATGACCTCCAGAGGTCCCTTTCAACTTCAACTATCCTGTAGTTCTACAAGAAACAAAAAAAGTAATAGAAACTGAAACACATAAGAAGCCCTCATGATTTCATAGTTTTCTGTACATATATTTATACATGAGTGAATATGTCATGAGAATCATCACAAGAGTGCAGACTTAAAAAACAAAAAATAAATCACAAACTCCTTGAGAGGAATGGGCTTTAAAAGGTAATTGACAGCAGCAGCCAGGGCACCTCATACTTCACATGTAGCATATAAAAGAGTTTTGCATACCATCTCTGTTCATTTATTCTGCCATTGCTCTGTTAAATTATTTAACAACATGTTCTTCTTTAAGGCTGACTATAAGCTACTATTTTATTAAAATAAAGAATAAGATAAATACATAAATTTAGCCAATTGTGGTAATCAATATTATGAAAATATTCACTGATCAACCTCTTCCTCACCTCCTTGACTATTTCTCTACCTCTCTTCTAAGGTACTATATCTCTTTTTTTCATCTTGATGATCAAAGAGATTCTTCCAGGTCTCTGCATGTGAATGGAATTTGAAGAAGAGATGGAAAAAGTTACAGAGAGCTGTTACACAGGCCAGGGTCACAATAACTCCAAGAAGTAACCCTTTGGACATAAGTCTCCATATCCAGAAGTACACTGCACCAGATTTAAAGGTCTTTCATTCCTTCTTCTATGCCCTCTCTTATTCAAGGGTGTGGAGGACAAACTAATCTAATCCTTACATCAGAAGTCTCCTCTGAGTGCAATTCAGTTTGGACCATAAGTATGATGCATACCATGAGAGTAAGAAGTACCAACATTTAAAGTACTGTATGCTGACAATGTCAGATTTACTATAATGCAGCTAATTAACTTGTTTTCCACATGATGAGGTAATGGAAACAATACTGGAAGTGTTTCAAGCAAGTTATATATAAAATAGATATAACACAGTTGTGTGTCATTTAACCCACATAGTAACCACTTGGTGGGACTAACTCAAGGACAAGGTGTGGCATCTCTTATTCACACAAGTAGTTCCACTGA
The DNA here is from genome assembly GCA_013398125.1 of Aegotheles bennettii. Classification (NCBI taxonomy): domain Eukaryota; kingdom Metazoa; phylum Chordata; class Aves; order Caprimulgiformes; family Aegothelidae; genus Aegotheles; species Aegotheles bennettii. Next base: position 472,246 of record VZRW01004389.1, on the reverse strand, counting down.
ATTCAACAGGATTACTGGAGTGACTTTAGATTAATCACACAAGAAAATCTGTAATTCCACAAATTACCTTTATCAAATAATTCAGACATCAGACATTCAGACATTATTTGCTGATGTTGAACTACAGCAACATGTATTTTTTTTCCCTGCACATGTGGACTTATGCTTGTACACTTATATATATGCATACATATATATGTGCATACACAGCACTGAAATTACTACTCTAAATCACAGTAGAATAAGTGTCCCTTTATTTTTCCTTTAATTGCCAGAGAATCTTGACAGCATACTTCTATTTTCCTCTCCTTGGGGATCTCACAGAGCTTTTAAAACAAGTGAAGTCTTGAATAAGCAGCCTATTTAAATAAGAATGGAGGTGAATATACTCTTTGGCTGTAGCGCTGCCTCCAAAGACAAATGTTTTCTCCTATTACCATTTCTGTTGCCAAAAGCTGTGCTCTGAGCTTTGCACTCTGGCTGGACGTCTGCTGAGCCCATTTCAGCAGGGCTGGCAGGGTCAGGCTCCCCGAGGGAGGAGGTCAGCCCCGTGGCCTGGCCGCAGGGGGCAGGGGGGCCGCAGGGTGACCCCACACACCACACATTGTGCTGGGAGGCTGGAAGTCAGCCCTGCTTATGCAGGATCACGCAGCGAACCAGCCCGACACGCCTGACAGCCCGAGGTCACTTTCCATCATGGGGATCCTTTCATACAGGCAAACCTTTTTTCTGCATGTTTCTATCATTTGAATAGCGACTGTGACAATGAGAATGGCTCACAGGCGACAGTTTGGGGTACCAATGAGCACATTTTCAAAGAGCGTTGGAAGAAGAGAAATAATGGTAGGCGCCTTGCCATTAACACAAAACTAAAACTCCCAATATGTGACGATGCTCCTTATAAATAAACAGTGTGTGGCAGTGGAAAGAATATTGTGGAGATAGAGACTAGGTATTAATACACCATTTTAAAGTCTGCCCTCCTCCTCTGTTGCTATTGAATGCTTTCACTGTGACCTTGGGTAGTCCTGAGTTCAGTGGTCTTTTCTTACCTGTCCTTATAATGGAGATATTGTTCGTTCAAAAAATAAGCATTGTTAGGAAAAAGCCATTAAACTTTACGAGATACCCAGCTATGCTGTGGAGGAGTATCATAAAAAAGCCTTTGAGTCTATAAATAAAATATATATATGAGAGAAGATTACCCTATAAGGTCTGTAGCTCACACTTATACCTTGATATTTTGTTGCTGTTGTTTTTGAATTATTTAAAGAAAGTAATCATGAAGCTACCAGTCCCTGTTATTGGTATGGTAAGAAATAAATTGGTGGGTAGTGTTGTTTGCAGGCTCTAGAATTATTTAGCATTTTTATTGTCCCACCAGGGAAGTTAATAGTATCTTTCAGAAATTATTTATACACCACTAGTCAAGGAAAGTATTAAAAAAGCTGTTCATTGCTGTGTTCCTTTTACTGCTGATCTTTTCACAGAATTAATAGAAATAACCATAAATCAGAAGAGAGATTTATAGCACGTGGAAATTATCTAGTCTTTTTGCCTATACAGAATTTAATTTTAAAGGATTCACTTACAATTTAATAAGACATTCCAACCACATTTATCAAATCATACTGTCTCCAGTAAGAGAGAAAGGTGATGCATTGAGCACCCAAGAGCCACCCTGATAGAGTAAACCAGTATTGCCCAATCCTTTGCAATATGCCAGATACCTGTGAGCCAGATGTGCCAGCAGTTTCTCCATATAGTGTGGCCCAGTACTGGCAGCTTCTTGACAAACATCATGCAGCCTTTGTAGTCTAGTACTACAAAGAAAAGTCTAGGAGGAGTGAACAGACACACACTCTAAGCACATGCCTGAGAGCCAACGGATAAAATCTCAGCTATGGGAAAAGCAGCTGGAAGCCTTATTGTTGCATTCAGTGGGGACAGCATCATGTTCTCTGCCAAAGTAGGCATGCGCTGCATTCCCCAAAGCTGCTCCCACACACATGGACATCCTGAAGCAGCATTAGATAGCTGGTTGCAGCAGTCCTGGTGTTCAACCAGTTGCTGATTTGCACTGTGAAAATCTGCAGGGCTCATAGCTACCTGGTGTACAAGTAAGTTGCTATTTCTCATTCCTGAACTAATTAGCTCTAGGCCTTCTTAGCCTTCAACCCCCAACGTATACCCAACTTGAGAGAAAAAAATAGACTACTCTTTCCCGTTCTTCTCCTTCCCCATTCTCCCTTAAGAGTCCACACCTCCATAACCATAGGGTATGTGTTAGGTCAAAATTTCCAGTGAGTAGACCTTTTAAGTTATACACTGCAGCAGGGATTTGGGTTAAATACAGTAGGACTGTAAATCCTTAGATCCTCAGTTTGAGGATGTAGAAGACAGTCATTTACTATGCTGGTACAGTGCCTAGAATAATGTACTTTTCAAGTACAATATAGTATAAAAATAATAGTGTATAATGTAGTATAATACAATGGATAATAAAATGAAGCACTAAAATTAGAGCCAAAATTGACATTTAGGTGGGTGATAGCAAGAGGTAGATATTGTTGTACACTCTCCCCATTTGCAAAAAAAGCTCTGAGAAAAGACATGTACCTACTACTCCTAGTAGATTTGTGTCACTGACAGTGACTACAAAGAAAAAATGGGCAGTAAATTCAATCCATAGTCTCAGCAGATATATTAAAAGGTATTATATGAAGCATGAATGATGTGGAGTGGTGAGGGGGAAATCAGTGTGCAACGTCCACTTTTCCCAAAGCCTTGGCAGTCACTCAAATGAAAACAAAATACTGAAAAATTACCCTTTGCAGCTAGGACAGGTCATCTGTGTGCAAATAGTGCCTCTGGTGCATAGAAATAGTCAGGAATCTGGGACATTAAATGCTTTTCATCAGGAAATTATAATTTCAAAAATTTTATTCAAATCAAAAACCATTTCATTAAGATATCCAGCTTGGAGTTTTGAATCTGAATCTCCTCATCTGAAGTGACTGTCATAAGGACAAGCTATTTTGAGGATGAATCTTTTTTTCCCTTTCTGGGGAACAGCCTTAAAATACTCTTTGGGGTTTTGTTTTCTTTTTTTTCAATCCCTGAAAAATTTAATGGGATGGGAAAATTGTTTCCTGCCCAGCTCTCATGGTGAGTGGCTGGCAAATGATAGCAAGACATAGAATGCAAGCAGCTGGATTCAATCACTGCACTTAGTAGATTCATGAAATGTGGTTGTGGATGCACCGGATACTTTAAACACCAGTGGAGTTCTTCCAGACTCCAGGACAGTCATCTGGCTGTAACAGAGTTATGAGACTATCAGGGAACATGGCAAATCACACACCCAATTAACAAACAGATGAATTAATCACACTGTAATTAACATAGATGTGTAATGATCTGTGCTTCGCTATCCTTAGAGATAAATATTCAGATATAAGAATACAGAGCAGATCCCTAAACTGTACTACTGAGATACTGGTACTTGACAAAAAATAAGACCCAAGGCACTGTAACACCTTTCTGAAAATACAAGTATGTGTTTCTACAGTAAAGCCATTTTTAGGAGGAGCATTACTTAACATTCTCACTAGCAGCACAATTCAGTGGAAAATCATTACATGTAAAAGAAAACACATCTTCTAAAGAAAGGTGTACAGACTGAACCTCAGAAGAAATGTATTTCTACCCTCCAGTCATCTTGCCTTCTAAAATCCATTACTTTAAGTATAATTTATATATATCCCACCACAATACTGAAGTTAATGGTTAGGGTAAGTGTTTTCACATCATCATGCAATAGAACTCTATTTTAAAAGTCATGTTTTGTTATTTTTGCCCTGACTATGTTATCAGACACCAAAGATCACAATTTGAACAAGAAATCAAGAAGTGGATGAAACTTGAAAAACAAACATATAACAAATCTTTGCAGTTATCAGCTTTACTAAGTCACACATACACATAAATTGAATTTTTATAAACATGAGAAAAGTTATGTTAGCTGAAGGCCTTTTGTAAGCTTACTTAAATAAGGTGCTTTATACCATCAGTTAGGATCCAACAAAAATACGTACTTTAAAATAAAAAATCCTAAAGAACTGTTTTAAAAAACTGCAAGGTTTGCAGCTTATAACTGAGCATGGGGTTGGTTTAAATTACTTTCAAAAGTTTGTTCCAACCTGAACTGTCCTATGATCTTATGAGCTCACTAAGTTTAAAACCTCTGGAAAGAATGAACTAGTAATTTGACTACTAGTGTTATAGAAAAGAGAAAAAAAAATGAGGAGAAGAGGAGAAGAGGAGAAGAGGAGAAGAGGAGAAGAGGAGAAGAGGAGAAGAGAAGAGGAGAAGAGGAGGAGTAATTTCAACAGCACGAAAAAGTAACACTGGCATTGCAGCAGTCTTCAGCACTGCTGCAGTTCCCAGATAACTGGGCAAATCACCCAGGCAGCAGGAGCTTGATGTGCTGCTGATGACCTCCACAGGGATTATTATCAGAAGTCAGAATCTACAGAATCATAGAATGGTTTGGGTTGGAAGCGACCTCAAAGATCTTCTAGTTCCAACCCCCCTGCCACAGGCAGGGACATCTCCCACCAGACCAGGTTGCTCAAAGCCCCATCCAACCTGGCCTTGAACACTGCCAGGGAGGGGGCAGCCACAACCTCCCTGGGTAACCTGTTCCAGTGTCTCACCACCTTCACAGGAAAGAATTTCTTCTTAATATCCAGTCTAAATCTACCTTCCTTTTGTTTGAAACTGTTTCCCTTTGTCCTATCACTCCATGCTCTTGTAAAAAGTGCCTCTCCAGCTTTCCTGTAGCCCCTTCAGGTACTGGAGGGCTGCTAGAAGGTCTCCCTGGAGCCTTCTCTTCTCCAGGCTGAACAGCCCCAAGTCTCTCAGCCTTTCTTCATAGGAGAGGTGCTCCAGCCCTCTGATCATCTTTGTGGCTCTCCTCTAGACTCACTCCAACAGGTCCATGTCCTTCTTATGTTGGAAACTCCAGAACTGGACACAGTACTCCAGGTAGGGTCACACAAGAGTGGAGTAGAGGAGAAGAATCACCTTGCTCGACCTGCTATTTACACTTCTTTTGATACAGCCCAGCATACCATTGGCTTTTTGAGATAAAAACGCACACTGCAGACCCATGTTGAGCTTCTCATCAACCAGCACCCCCAAGCCCTTCTCCTCAGAGCTGTTCTCAATCCATTCTCCACCCAGCCTGTATTTGTGCTTGCCCTTACCCGTGTGCAGGACCTTGCATTTGGCCTTGTTGAACTTCATGCAGTTTGCATGGACCCACTTCTCAAGCCTGTCAAGGTCCCTCTGGGTGGCATCCCTTCCCTCCAGAGTGTCGACTGTACTACGCAGCTTGGTGTCTTTAGCAAACTTGCTGAGGGTGCACTCGATCCCACCATCCATGTCACCAATAAAGATGTTAGAGAGAACCAGTCCCAGTACCAATCCCTGAGGAATGCCACTTGTCACCAATCTCCACTTGAACATTGAGCCGTTGACCAGAACTCTTAGAGTGCAACCATCCAGTCAATTTTACAATGGTCTCTTCCCTTAAACTGGGGAATGTGTGATCAGGATATGCTACCGCAGGTCTGGAGGACCTGAAGTGACTTGCAGAACAGATTTCTTAATGTAGGCAGGACTTTCTATGATTGCACTAGACAGGTCTGTTTTCATTGAAATGTGGAAAATTAATGTCTAAGAATAGAAATTAATAAACTATTGTAACAATAACCACAAAACCTTTCAATTGAATGAGAAGATTAATAAGAATTATGAAATAATTATTTACTGTTTGAATAATCCAAGTCTATATAAAGGAGTTTAATGAAGACTGAAGCTAAGATGCAGTAGCTTTTTGTCTGCAAGTGTTACACTAGAAAGCTTTCTGAAGCTTTCCTGTACATGGTACTGAAAAATCAGGACAGTGATGTTTCAATCAGGGAGGCCTCTTTCAGCTTTTTTATGTGAGCTTATCTTCTCACAGTTTCCCTCCTATGTTCAGTTAAAATGTAAGGTATAACAAAAACCAAAGAATTAAAAATTGTTAACAGGATCATATCAGCCCTTGTCTGATTCTTGTGTGTATGTAATAATACAACGTGATGCTATAATTACAACAGGTTTTGTTAAACTAAGCAAAAGTGGAATAAAACATAAGCAGGACAAGCAGACACAGAAACTACTGAACCACTGTCCTGCACAATTTACATTCTTCTCTGATCCCTGTCGTGGGTCCTATATTTTACCTCTATACCTTATCTGAAACACTGTTTGCTTTTCTGCTCCTTTGCTAGATGAAGAGAATGAGAAAAACACGCAAAAAAGTGAGAGTTAGTAGGATATATCAGGGGTATGCTGGAGATTTGGGGTTACAGAATGATCTCTCTGACAAATTTGGTCTTAATGGAAGACGGTGCAGTTCAAATGAATTATGGAGGTCATTTCCTCAGAAGCACATTTAGTGTATTTTCCATATCTCACGTGAATCTGCCATGTATTATCTAAGGGGAATTATTTCTATCATATTTATTTGTGCATGGTAACAATTCACATCTGATGTTTTGTATTCAACTCCTTATTTTCAAAGGTATTTTCATGTGAATTTAGAGGACGCACACACATTACAGAAAATAATTAACCAATTCATTTCCCTCCAGAGGATGAGAGGCTAAAAGTATGTATATGTTACGCTGCCCTGGGTATGAAGTCTGCAGGTCCTCCCACTCTTTTAAGTACTAGAGAGTACCTGCCTAAAGCAGTAAGCATATCACAGAAAGAGATTGATCATATACTCAATACTAATGACTTCAAAATGTGCTGAACTCCTGTCTAAAAGATCCAGTCAGAACAGAAGCACCGTTTTGCTGAATCTTAAGAAATATATGCAGATAGTGAAGTGCCTGCCCCACACTGTAACATTACAGTTAAAAATATGATAAACAAGATAGGAAAAACTAAGAGAAGGGTAATTTTTCTAAGCAGATTAAGGGATTAAGCTGTCTTTACTAGTACAAACCATCAATTATTTCCCTCTACCCCAACACATTAGTGATCTTTCATTTAATTCCTGGGAGCTGGGAGAACTGTGATTCTGTCCTTCATTTTTATAACATGCAATTTCAAATACACTATTTAATGGTTGCATTACAAATGTTAAGCATCAGTATCTCCACGCCATTCACAAATGCAACCAGGTACTCAAATGTGCTCATGTATGAAAGACTGCAGTCCCTTAAAGTTCATATTTCAAGGCAAGCTTTTGACATATGAATGTAAATGACTCCCTAGAATGAAAGGAAAAATATGTTTTACATAATAGCAGCTCAAAAAAGCAGGATCACATCTCTGATCATGAAATTCAAAGTAGATATTCAGTAGTCTTGACTTTGGACCCTACCTATGATATGCTGTAGTTTGCTGACACTGCGTATGCTGCTGCACTTGTCAGAACAGCATTCAGTAGGCACTGAGAAGAGACAACATTGCAGAACAGCAAAGCACCGTTATTATTGCTCCCATTTTACAGCAAATTCCATCTATTTATGGAGCATGACACTCAAAAAAAGAACATGCAAGACCTGAAAACAGTGCTGAAATGCAAAACTGAGGGATACCTGAATATTTCCAAAGCCAATCCTGAGTACTTAAATGCTTAATTGCAAAGGAAGACCATCAACTCCTTTAAGTTCCTAATTATCCTTCCACAGGTGAACTGCACACCAAGAGCAGACTTTAAAAATGCATCTGAAGATTTTTATAGTATTTATGTATAAAAAATATTTCTTGTAGTTTAGGACCTAAGAACTTCAACAGAGAAACAGCTAGTAGTATCTAGAAAGATGATAGCATTGAAACACTTCTTTCCTAGTATTTTAGACAGGTAGAAGACATACCTTTAAAAGATAACTATAATAACCCAGAAGTAGTTCCTCTAAAAAAAAAAATAAATAAGAAAAGAACAAAACAGTTCAATTAAAAATTAAAGCCTACTTGGCCTATTGAGCTCTCTTACACAGCTTTCATTGCTGACATGAGCAATGACTCAGTAAAAATCTAAATGATAACTGGTGTCTGAAAGACCTCTTGTCATACTCAAATGCCTCCACACTTTTAAAAATGCACATACTTGTGACTGTTAAAATGAAATAGCAGTCATGGGATCAGACACATTCTGGAGAGACAATGGTGAAATGTAACTGTAGTCATTGCCAAAAAAAGGAAACAAAATAAAACAGCTGAAGAAAGTTAAAATACTGTCTCTTAATATTCAAAGATTGTTCATCTGAGTCATTATTCTGAAGTACCATACCACATCATGCAAACCAAACCAAAATCTGCAGATTCTTAAATAAAAGGGGGAAAAAAAGCAGTAATCAAGGATACAAGCCAGGACAAAACTGGATTTTCTGAGAAGGAAAAATTTTGTGGTCAAGGCACATGATTTGAAGCCAGGAAATCTGACTTTTATTCCCAGAACTGCCACAAACTCCTTGCGTCTCTCCAAATGCCTTTTTGAAGCTCTAAATGAAGAAACAAATTAGAAAAAAAAAAAAGCTGATTATGAAAAACAAAATGGGGCGTGGACGGTGGATACGGTATGTTAATTTAAATTCTTTGTTATTCCAAATATCATTGTGGATACTTGGTTAAACTAGTTAGTTCCCTGGCAGTCATGGTTTTCCCTGTTACTGTTGCCTGACGCACAGCATCTGAATTTCCTGGCTTTGTGCCACAAGCCCCTGTGTGTCTAGCAGGTACCCCAAAAACACTGACGTTAGGAGCCTGTAAATATGCAGACAGGTAAATGGAGAAAAAGTTAGCAATGGCAGTAGGTACTTGAAATTTCAAGTAAAATTGTTCATTTCTCATCATCACTATGGCTGGTTGTAATCTGATTTTACACATCTGTGCATCAAATCAGGCATAGCAATGACTCCAGCCTATCTGCCACAACCCAGGTGTGAGACTAGCTACTGTGGGAAAGACTGCTCTCCAATTTTGTCAGGGAATCCTGTTTCAGTCTTGTTTTTTCCAAATTAAAACTTTTGCTAAATGAATACATTTTAACAAGTCATCTTTTCACCAATAGGCATTCACCACTGAGAATACTTCTCTTTGAGAAAGCCCCAGTTGCCAACAGGTATGAGGTGAGAGCTGAACTCCTGGAGAGTCAAGGCTATCTACAAATGAAATTTGTTCTAAATTTTGAAGTACTAAATGGGTTAGCACATGTTTGTATGAAGCTGCATCTTGCAGGGAAAATACAAAATGTTTAGTGCCAAATGTGATGTCAAGTCCCCAGTGTGGAAGTAAATCTAAAGCTCTCACTCATCTGCTAGATGACCCCTTATTCACTTAATCTTAGAAATCTTTCTAATTTTCAAAACAGTGCTGGAAGTTATTAACTTTCATTTTTTGAGCCTTTAAAAACTAAACTTTGCTAAAATTCTAATGGAATCTTCTGCCATTATGATAAATAGTCTCTTCCTTTAATCTACTGAATTTCCTTTCTCTCTTTTTTTTGGCTGAGCTGAGAGTGTCGTTTGGAAGATGTATTCTTTTCAATGTTTCCACCATGCACCAATAGTAGTTGCCAAAGAGAAACACAAAGAAAGAGAATGCTGCTCCTCTCCAGCTCCCCAGCTGTCATGACAATAAGTTTCGGATTACAGGGATAAGTACTGTATCTTATTCAAGAACCAAAGTGACCACTTCAGAAAAAAATTCTGCAAAGGAATGCATTCACAGTATTTATGAGCTTGGGTTTCAGGGAAATTAATTAATAAATATTCTCCATTTTAGGCACCAAACAATCACAGAGAAAATGTCAGTACTGCCTGTACTAAAATGAAATATGCACAAGTAATCCTTGATTTTCAGGAATGTGTTTCAATGAGCTCTTCAGCTTCATTGTAAAGCCAGCGCACAGATATGAGCAAAATACAACTTGTCTGAAGATAAACAGGAAGGGTCTGTGATGTTATAGTTTACTAGACTTTGAAAATTAGATAGAATAAACATCTTTGGTGGTGGGGTAAAAAGATGCCAGCTGGGCAAGATTCCTTTGTCCAAGAGAAAACAATCAAAAGCAAAAATTATGGAAAGTGATCAATTTTCCCCCCAAGAAAGGCATAAATATCTGCAGATATAACACCACGCTTAATGAGAAGAAGAAAAGTTGCTGTAATGCCAAAAATTCCAGTGTTGTCTTCTGTCACATGTACTGTTCTATTCAGAGTGTGCACTGCTCTGAAATGATCTAATTAAAGCAAGAATGATAACAATCCCACAAAACTCTCAAGAAAAGCATTAGAAGAAAGAAAACATTTTATTCTCTGTAAAAGTCTTGAATAACTAGAAATTAAAGATATGTGCCACTGAAACAGCCATGAGTGACCAGAGTATCATGTTGGTCGAGGCCTATGTTTCTTATCATTCCAAGAAAAAAAGCTTTCTGAAATATGAAAAAGGTGAGTTCAACATCAGATCATCATTTCACTTTAAAACAAGTGAGGTGGGATATGTTTGGCACAAATTATCCTGATTTATGAACATCATAGGGTCTGTGCACGTTTTATCTGAAAGCTGGAAGCCATGTGACACCTTGCACTGGACAAGGGATTTCTCAGATTTTACTTTTTGTACAAAAACACTGAGGAAAAACAGTGAAACAGTGTAACTATATGCAATTCCCAAATGTATTCACTAAAACATTTTTGCTGATCTCTTCTGATTATTAGCAGTAAGCTGATAGCTGATACTAATGAATTCAGATTATATTCTTGTGTTATTGTGACCAACAACTTTGCTCTTGGCTATTGTTCAGACAATATGTTGGATGCCTGTATTCCTGAAAACCTCTTCCAGCCTGAATACTTCCTTTTCAGAAGGAAACCAATTGCAGCTCCCAGAGCTAGTAAAAGATCTATGGCCACTTAACGCTCATTTCAAAGGTTTAAACACAGTTTAAAGAGGACCTTTTCCTCTTTACTCCCTAGATCATTCTCCAGAAATGTTTTCTTTATACTGTCAGTTAATAAATGGTTTTTAAGAATATTTGAGCAGTTTAAAGCAGAAAACATGCAGAAGATATTTGACCAGTCGTGCAGGGTGGCCTTATATTTTACCAGCTGGTCACTATGGCGATGTAGAAGCAAGTAACATCACTTTCTTAAAGTTTTGTTTTTTCTTTCTATTCCCTTTGTACTGTCTTCTAAAAAAAGCAATGTAGAAATATTGTTCATGGTTTGAGGTGCCTGATGCCTTCCTAGCTGTAATCACAGAGCAATACAATACTCAATGTTTCAGTACACCAGCTGTGCCAAGCAGAAGCATCACAGTTTTCAGCCACTGCTACAAGTCACCTGGATAGATGTTTTGGGTGCTTCGTAAAGCAGATGCAAAGAAACCTCCTGGGTTTTGATTTTATCTTAAATTCTTTCACAATAGTAACTGTTGCCCATATATTCCTGGCAGAATTTCAGATGGCAACTTTATAGCAGGGCCCAGCTGTCTCCCAGTGACAGGAAAAAGAGTTTTACCCTTCATTTTCCTGGAATCAGAAGTAAGACCAGGAACTGGGCAAAACCAGACAGGATTGTAAGACTTCTTATCTGTCAAGTTTCGATGTCTGGATTCTGGGCTTCAGCTTAGCTGAAATCCTATTGACTTGAGGAACATGTGTGTCAACTACACGTTTCTCCTTTAGTATTGCTCTCTATTCCAAAGCTCACAACAAAGTGTCACACGTGTTACAAATTTCTAAAACTTCATGCACTTCGTGCTCATCTGAATTCTTTCTTGTGGAAGATCCTAGGCACATTATGTAGTATTTTTGGGTTTGCTCTGCAGGAAACAGAGACATAAAATGGAAAGAATATTTTGTAAACATCTGTGCATCTCCTGAGGCTTTACATGTTATTTACCAATGTCCTGAGCCAGTAGCTTTGTTTCCGCATTGTAAATTAAACACCAGTGGCTATTTAGTCAAAGAATTGTCTCTTGAAATTATTTTCCTTTTTTTTTTCTCTCCTTCCATTGTTTAGAAACTGTACGTCTAGCTGCTTTAGTTAAACTGGAATGTTACTCCAAATGGACAGAGTACACTTTTAGTCCTAAAGCCTGCTCCAGGTCACAATGAAGTAAATGGACATTTTAACAGAAACTTCAGTGGCAGCTGGATGGAGCCTGTGATATGCACACTAATGGCTTTCTTTCAGTAGTGCCAAGGACAATTAATCATATGTTTCAGATTTGGTTATTTTTAGATTATTCATAAGATTGCATTATTTTGAAAGCATATACACACCAAGATATAGTAAGAAACCAGAGAAATTAGATTTCCATAGTAAAGGCATGTGTTTTGGATCAGTTTCTCCCTCTACCACAGATTGTCAGTGTGGAATTAGACAACTTGCTTTAGTCCAGTGTCACAGTCTGTACTTTGTGTAAATACAAGGCAAAGTGGGGACATCATTTCAATGGTGATACAGCAATGAAAACACATGAGAATCTGTCCAGCTGATACCCTGCAGACACTATTACAGTATTAATGTGTTCTTTTGTGCATTAAAAAACCAAAAGTGTCAAGAGAAACACATTTGTAGAAAAGAAAAATACAGAACTCAATTGTCAACAACACACTATGCTGTAGTAACCTCCAAGCATCCACTGGAATGATGGAAATTATCGACAAGCAGAATTCAGGAATAACTTTAAATTTCATTAATCTTTACATATTAATGTATACTTAATAGTTGGAGTCTACTACTGTCAGGTATAAAAGTTGCTAGCAAGAAGTATAACCAGCAACTGAAATGAAGGGAACCAGCAGACAAATGTACTGAAGGAGAGGGAGGCATGGTACAACAGTTTCTGTCATTGGCACCATCTGTGAAATATCAGCCTTTTACTAGTGTGGGAAGAATAAGAGCATCAGGAGAAACAGATGAAAATCAGTTTGGTTGAGTACTACATTATTCCATTTGAGGGAAAAATTACAGACTTTCAAGTGGGGACCCGTGCCATGGGCAAGGATAGACCTTCAAGTCTAGTTTTTCAGTTACCTTGCTTTCCAGGAGGAAAGCAAGAAGGGAAGAATGAGAGTCTGTGGATAGTTATGCATGAGTGCAGTTGATCCTCCATAAAAGTATGTGAAAAATGTAGCAGGAAGTCCTTGGCCCAGCAGCACTTTCAAAATCTCCTGGAAAACAGAGGCTGAACTGCAAATGCTGTTCAATACTCAGGTGTAAGGAGAAAGAAGGCAAAGCAGAATGTCTTTCTGTTATCCTGTAGTCAATAAGCAGCATAAGCAATTTTCTTTGAGACTGAAGTGGAATTTACAGTAGCATAAGCCTTCCCTCGTGAGTCCAGCCCTTCAATCCCTTAAAACATCATTGCAGTTTAGCTCTATTGGCATTTTCAGTTGAGGAGTCAACCACTGAAGTACTTACCGAGTTGAGGTTTCACTCAAAGGAAAGAATTTTAAACTGAAAGATGTTTCAAGTTCGAAGAAAAATGAGAAGCACTTAATTTGTCTACTTAGAAGTACTTCTGGAACTACACAAACAGGGATTCCCCAGAGAACCAGACCAGCCTGTAACTACTTAAATGTCCTGAGGATGTCTGGGGCCCCTCTAAGATCAGTGCAGATAATACCAAACCTATGCCTATCCTTCCTGTAATCATTTGGGAAGTCAGATTTATGAGATTTGTAGCTGGTCTGAGACTTTTTTTACATATTTCTATGTTTCTGTTACATTATCCTAGCTCACAATTGTCGCTCTCAAATGCATTTTTTCCTATGAGAGATGAATATTAAAACTTGATGATTTTTACATATTGGATGTGTGGAAGAAGTTGAAATCCCATCCTGCTCTATTAAACTTTTTATACAAGGTAGAGACCAGAGATTATTGTGTTTATAAACCATTTTATTTAAAATTACTCCATGTGGACTATAGTTTTTCAACTAGAAATATGCATACATGTATCAGTTAGATACATATTTTTATTCTGAATTATTTTACACATTTACAAGCCTCATTAACTCTCTACTTTCCCTACCTCTGGCCACAGTTTTCAAACCATCTACAAATTTCGCCTTTCAATGACTTGTCAGTGCCTGCCCACTTGTTCAAAAATCAGCAGAACAGGCTCCTAGGTCAACAACTAACAATGGTAACTTCTGTTTTCTACAATTCCTGACCCTATCTTGCATTCCTAAAATACAATGGGGACTTTAGATACTTAAATCTTCTTACTTGCACAAAGAAGAATAAAAAAGCAACATGTTGTCTGCATGTTATTCTCTCTGTTTGAACATAGTGATTCAATAAGGAAATTCCCCAAAGTTATGAGCTTAAAAATGAGGGTTTGATTCTCTTGTTTCTCCCTTACAGATTACTTTAATGAAGCAGAAACTTTATTCATATTAATATAGTAGTTTTCAGGTTAAGAGTTGTGGTTTGTCATCAATTAAAAAAGGCGGTTACTGAAGATGATTTCCCAGGGATTTTGTTTTGGTACCCCCTCGCACATACAGGCACAGACATTAACCCCAGCCCTGCTCTATCTCCCTACTGTTGCCCAGGGAGGGGAGGGATCCCCGTGACGGAGCCCACTGAGGGTTGCACAGGCAGGAACGGGCAGCAGCCAGCAGCAGCCTCTTGGCCCTTTGCTGGGGCAGAGGTGTGGGTCCTTCTCCTCTGCTCAGTGCATTCTCCTCACAAACCCCATAGAAACAAATCCCCTCAGGGGGCTGCACCTTTCTAACAAGCCTGGTTGGAGCAAGCCATCAGGTTTCAACGTTATCACAGGGAAAATGGCAAAGAGCACAATTAAGCACCCGATGTTTAATGAGGAAACTGGGCTCAAAACATGTTCTGATCCTCCCAGGAATGAAAGGGAAGAAACAGAAAAACAATGGAAGGCCAAGCCCTTGCCCTGGCTTTGGCAAGCACAAAACCCTGAGTCCTCATTTTCACAGGTAACTGTTGAAGCATGAGGAATGCAGCACGGGTCAAATGAGTTGGGAGCAAATCCCAACAAAGACAACAGCTCGCCAGTAATTCACAGCCTGCTCAGAAGCTTCAGCTACTGCAATGGTACCAATAAAGCTTTTTGCAAAGCTTTTCGTCCCATCCTTCTGCTTTTTTCCAGGTAATGAGAAAAATGTAAAAAGTTCTCCAAGCTGAAAAGAGAACACTGACACTGTAACAGAGCAAGTAGGCACTGCATGTTATTTTTCTGTTCCTGAGCATCTCTCATTTAATTTTGATGATAAATGGGATGCATTCAGTAGGAATCTTCCTCCTTTGAAAAAGCCACTGTGACTGATGACAAAGCTGGAGAAGATAAACATTGCAAAACGCTGTCAGGGGAGATGTAGGGGATACATATTAACTTTGATGTAAGCCTTTTATGGCATACATAAAAATAAATGATCTTAAAAGTTAATACCAGTCACTGAGCCTATATATGTGAAATCACAAGAGCCATCGGTGACTTATAGATCAGCATCTGAGTAACAGGACCCGTGCTACAGCTTTGGATAAATCACATTTACATAATCCAGCTGTGCTTCTCTGCACGTATCTCTGCAAAGGATCATTTCATTATCAAGACTGTTTCTCCCTATGAAATACAAATCTTGCTGAGATGCAGGGCTGAGTGCAAAGTGACTCCACCATGCTAATTAACAAACAGCCAAGCTCGATCTCACAGTAAATGTCGATCCTTGTGATTAGAGAAATTGCTGCACTGGCATTTTCTTTACTACCTAAAGAAAGCAACTTCAGAGTCATTATTTTCTTTAAATGCCAAACTACAGTACGTTCTCTGGGCCTAGCCTACTATTCAAGTGTGTTCCCCTTCTTATTTGCTCTATCATTACCAGGATTTCCCAGTTTTCTCCTTTTCTTAAAAAAAAATATTATAAGGTAACATTATAGTAGGTGTATACCTATATAGGTATAATAAGTATATAACATTATCAAGATGTATAAATTAACACAAGTTTTCTTGAAAACAATAAAATGAAGCATAAGACAAAAACATTAAGAGAATAGAAAACAATCATATTGTAACAAAAGCAGGCTTGGGAAGGGGAAGGAGAGTAAAATAAACTAGAGCTCTCTCTAGATCATGTCAGGGAAAAGACATGGCCCAGCACATCACAAGTAAACCACTATTATTATCCATCCCACGAGTGATTTAGAGGGATAATTTTCTTGCAGTTTAGAGTGGAAGCACATCATTTTTAAACCACCACCGCTTGCTTTTTTTCCTACTTTCTGGAAAGCATTTTCCACAGAAATTTTGTTACCAAACCTTTCAAACAAAGCAGCTGCAACCTGAAATGCTTGCTCTCTCTCTTCCCAGGACAGAGAGAACCAAGGCCAGTGCAATCTGTTTCATTGCTGTAGGTAGATATGTCAGGGCAAACTGTCTTCAATTCCCCTCCCAGATCCACACCACTCCCATCACTACATTTGTGGCTGAATCCCCATTTCCATCAAGCATTTGGTTTTGCCTATAATTCTTAGTATGATAGGCACCAATTCTCTTTCACACACAGAGAAAGATTTCCAGTGGAAAGCAAGCAAGGCATGAAGGCATGGAGGGAGGTGCTGTGTGCTCTCTTGGCTTGCATCCCCGGGAGCTGAGAACCACAAGTCAGACCTTAAAGTACAGCCTTGGGGCCTGATCATTACTGTGACAAAAAGGGGCTACAGTCACATGGACTTCTTTAGTTGCTAATCAGGAATGGATGAACATCTTATGGGATGTGCCTTTGATTCAGTGTGCCTTATATAAAGACATTTTAAGACTGACTCATATGGATATTAATTTTAAGTATAGTAGCAAACTATGAGTTTTTTCCTCTTGAAGATTTACTCCACTCTTGTTTTAAAGCCAAACTGTTCTTTGTGTATAGTTTGTAAGTTTTATAACAAATTGGGAAAGTGAAAGCAGGGTAGGACCGATTTTACGGATCAGATATTGGATTTTAAGGCTTCAGATCAGACTAACATTTGCATGGTTCCTTGGTTGGTGAGTAGAAGTAGAAAGAAATCTCTATACAACCTTCTTTCCAAAACTCTTGTGCTGTGTTTCCTCTTCCATTTTGAACTTTGCTCCCAATTAAACCACACATAATCCCACCCTCAATGATAAAATTGGTTACATACAAAAAAAAGTGTTGGTCATAACATTCTACATAAAGTAGTAACAGCTCTGATTAGAAGAGTGATGATTCTCTCAAAATCTACTTGACAAATAGCTACCAGAGAGAGAAACTTTCTAAAGTGATAATGTGCATGACAGTGTTAGCATAATTTTTAATTTCAGTTCTTGCTTGATTTCAGACAGCCAGAAATAAACTTGTTCCTGAAGTAAACATACTCCCTTCCCCTCTAGTCCCAAAATATTAAGATGATATCCATTCATGGGCAAAAGAAATAAGCACTTTCCTTCTCTTCTAATTAACTGCTACTGCCATGTCTTGAAGACTCTGCTTGTCAAAACATGTGTGACTTGTAGCAGTTTGCTATTAGTAATGATGTTAACAATGACCTGTCAAATTAACTAAAAACAAGTGAATTAGGATTGCTTGTGATACAGACAGAAAGCCTGATGGGAATGTCAAAACTAAGAGAATAGTTTCAACTCTGGTGGTCTTCTAGGATTATATATGACATACTTGGAAAGGTCAGAAACCGTTAATCTGCTTAACATTGAAGAGTCGACCAGAATCATCACTTCAGAAAGATTTCTAAACAATATGCATGCCTTGGTTTCTTAAAAAAATATGTAAAATTAAAGGATCTTATTATGAAAAATCTCTTGGGTGCATTCTGACATATTTTGTTATAATCATATGCTTCTCACTGCAGACCTGTCTAGGTGTAAAAATATATCTGCAGTTTAGAATGACCATGATTCACTAAACCAATTCATCACCACACCACAGTAACTCTTACATTCCTTAATTGAATGAATAGATGATTTTGATTAATAAAATATTTCTGGATCCTGCGGTTTGCTTTAGGAATGAAGGGATTCTCCAGTACACATTGCCACTGAAAGGCAAATGAAATCTCCAGGAAGAAAAACATTCAATGGCAGCTTTAGGAGCATACACACAAAGATCTGAATTTAAATCACGAATTGTTTTGAAAGCATAGCCCCTAATCTCCTGCCTAAAAGCAATGCTCCTCTTTGTCCATCCTCATTTCAGATACAGATAAGTTACAAAAAAAACCCCCACAACAAACCAACCTCCAAAAAATATAAACATTAAAAATATAAACATAAAAATATAAACATTAAAAATATAAACATTAAAATCTACATCAGTGATAGGGGTTACACATGTTCTACATAAATGTAATATTGCCAAATCTGCAGACTTCAATCATGTATTTTCTTAAAGACAGATTTCATATTAAAATATATTAGCATGTCACTATCAATAATACTATAAGCTGGCAGGATTCTGATAATACATTTATTATTAAATTATTAAATTAAGAAATACAAATCTATCTCCATTTTTAATACATGAATAGATTTATAAGGACATATCCTTGCACTATAAGGAGCTCATATAAGCTCATATAAATTCCAGTTTTCAATGTCTTGGAAATAGAAAAGTGGGCTGAGGTTTATGTCTAAGACCTGCCTCTGGGTCACAAAAGGAGAATTCAAAAGAAAGAGACACAGTTAGTTGCTAAGAGACCACAGCTACTGAGCACATGTTGTTATCTAATGGCATTCAATGAAGGCTTTCCAGTGAGAGAATGTGTAATGTATCTCTACTTACCAATAACGTCTGTCATTTACTGAGGGTAAAATACCATAACAATAGTAGAGGAGGCCCCTCATAGTAAGTTAAAGTGTACAAATGCCTTAATAAAAAAATAAAAGTCCTGAGAAATAACACCCCATGAATTTATTAATTCTTTATATGCATTTTAGTTATGTAAGCAAACTCATCATTTATTAAATCACATATCTATTACCAATTTGCTGATACTAATCCTTATCTTGTGATCAGTGGTATGAACTTCCATGCCACTGAAGCATACAGAAGAAAGCAGTCAGTACCAGTTAGATAACTCCAGAACTAAAAGGGTTGTATATGGTGTTTGGATGATAGAATACCACTCTTGCCTACAACAAGCTGTTAACTGGCATGGTACTTGTTAGAAAAATCCAGGTTTGGCCTTCACCCTGGACACACGGAACACTTAATGGTGGAGGCATCAAAAAGGCAAGCTATTTCAACATTTACCAGATTCAGATTCCAAAACTCAAGAAACTGTAAAAAATAAATTTCCATTTAGAACTCTATTTTCCATATTTATTCTACTCATTGCACTTAAAAGTTACACCAAACTGGTGCAGGTATCTCAGGAATATAATAAGGAGAACAGATGGCTCCTTTGCTCTAGAACATTTCACACACTTTTTTTCCTTAAGTGAAGTATTCCTTCTCTCTCCCTTCTCCTTTTCATTTCCCTACTTTCCAAAATTTTAATCTATCTGAACATGCAGCAGAGCAGGCAGTCCAGGAGCTGTGAATAATAACCAGGTTTACCAAACAAAGCTATTTCCACAGTGCCTGTAACTAGATTCAGCATCCTCTGAAAGTATTTCTCTATCCTCTGGCTATAAAAAGCCACTACATGACTAGCTGAAACCAGTCACCGAAGTTGTTAATGGCTACAATTTGGTAATATTAATTGCACTCGTACTGTCATAGAATCACAGAATTATTTGGGTTGGGAGGGACCTTTAAAGGTCATCTAGACCAACCCCCTGCTATGAGCAGGGGCAACTTCAACTAAGTCAAGTTGCTTAGAGCTCCATCCAACCTGGCCTTGAATGCTTCAAGAGAGAGGGCTCCTACCACCTCTCTGGACAAGCTGTTCCAGTGTTTCACCATCCTCGTCGTCAAAAACTTCTTCCTTATATCTAGTCCGAATCTACCCTCCTCTAGTTTAAAACCATTATCCCTTGTCCTATTAAATCTGGATCTGGATTAGGTTAGACGTGGGGTTACCCAGCTGCAGGACACAGAGGTACACCCTGCTACTTAATTTTATGTATTTATGAAAGTTATGCAACTTAACTCTAGCAACTCTTAACTCTTACAGAATAAAAACTAAACCATGTTACTTCCACTGCAACATCACACTGAAAAGGTAACCCTGAAGTTGTCTTTCACACTGCCTTTGCAGAGAATCTTTTCCCAGCACTGCTCTACTCCATTCCAGTGCCTTTTTCCAGAATAGTGTTGCCGGAAAGAGAGTGAATCTCTTGTTCCTGGACATTAGATGATGTGAATAACGATGCTTCCCTGAAGCTGTGAATCTGGTGTATGTTTTTCTTCTGCAAAGCTACAATGGATATTTGCTTCTTAGCAAAATTATTGAACTAATAAAGTGTAATTGTTCCTTTGCAGCTATTGTGGTCAGTCACATATCCAGCTGTCATGAATATGCACTCTATTCTCATGCCAAAATTCTCAAAGAAACAAAACATTGTGAAATTCTTCTCTTAATGTGTGTGTTTAATTACTGATAAAAAGAATGGGAGTTACAGATGTGAACTAAAGAGGAATTCTGTGTATTCATCCAAATTAGATGAGATTTTTTTCCCCCATGAATTCCTGAAGGCATTAACTTAATTGCAAAATTTCCTTCAAATGTTCAGAAACAGAAAAAGCAGAATTTTCAACCTGTTCACTTCTAGTATCTTTTTCGGTCATCCAAAAAATTTAACTAAATCTTCAGAAAAAAACCCAACAATAACCATTATAAAACGTATGCCTGTAATTCAGGCCAGTGTCCAAAACCAAGATAGAAAAGGAAAGCAGAAAGGCAAACACCTTTTCCAGTCTAACACCAAACGCATAATGAAAAAGGCAATGAACCATGCATTTCATTTTCAAGAAAATTCAATCAGAATATTAAACTGAATTATGATTATAAGATGCTGCTAAAATCCACATCTGCCTTATATCTATAAAGTCTTTAAGTGATTTAATATGTCAATACATTAAACCTACATTAAACCTACAAATACTTCTATATAGTCAACAAAATCAGCACATGCATGTCTGTTTATGTGATTGTGCATTTTAAACAGAACTGGTTTTATCTGTGAATAAATTCACTATGAATGATAGCCTTCCAAAAACAATCTTTGTAAGACCAATAATCATAGTTCTGACTCCACGGCACTCATTCCAAAATCTCCATTTGCTTTTAAAAGTTCCATCTCTCTTCCAACAGTATTAAATATAAACATATTTATGAGTATATGTATAAGTATATTTTTAGATAAATATAAGAATAAGCCCAGTGTAAGTACAGGTACTGAAATAAGACCCTATGACTAGAACTTCCATTTCTGTCACAAAACAGTTACCACTTCTGAGAATGGCAGATCATTGCATGCATTAAATAAGCTCTATAAATTACATTGCACTATTGTGTGAAACTATCCCCAGGTTACCACAGAATCATAGAATGGTTTGGGTTGGAAGCGACCTCAAAGATCACCCAGTTCCAACCCCCCTGCCATGGTCAGGGACACCTCCCACCAGAATGGGTTGCTCAAAGCCCCATCCAACCTGGCCTTGGACACTGCCAGGGAGGGGGCAGCCACAGCTTCTCTGGGCAACCTGTTCCAGTGTCTTACCACCTTCACAGGAAAGAACTTCTTCCTAACATCCAGTCTAAATCTACCTTGCTTTAGTTTGAAACCATTCCATCTTGTTCTATCACTATACACCCTCACAAAGAGTTCTTCTGCAGATTTCCTTTAGGCCCCTTCAGGCAGTGGAAGTCTGGAAGATCTCCAGCCCTCTGATCATCTTTGTGGCTCTCCTCTAGACTCACTCCAACAGGTCCGTGTCCTTCTTATGTTGGGGGCCCCAAAACTGGACACAGTACTCCTGATGAGGTCTCACAAGAGTCTTCTGATAATGTGTTTTGTAGCACTAAACAGATAATGCTACAGAAAGAATCTCCTATTTTGCATTTCAGTAATCATTTAAATTATGAAAAGACTGCATGTCTGTTTCATTAGAAGCAAATGCCTGACCTAAGGTTTGGGGTTCATTTGGGTTTTTTGGATGGAGGAGAGCAGCAGAATTTCCTTCACTTTAGTGAAGAGGTTGAGATTATAAGGGAAAAGGACTGCTTAAGTAATGTAGACCAAGCAAAACACACCTTTGAGAATTCAGCACATTATACACAACCACACTACATACATAACATGCATTCTTTGTACTAAAGACCTACATTCCAAATAAACAGTTTAAACATTTCCTGAGCAAGTTACAAATCCCTAAAAACATAGCACAAACTAAAGCCCCTTTGAACTTTCTGTGATTGATTGCACGTGGAAGGCTTTGAAAGGAAGCTGGGGGCCAACACCTGTTCCAATGAAAGAAGTTGAAGTTGCTCTAAATTTCTGTCTTTGGAAAATAAATTTCATGGAGGTTCTTTAACTTGTGGCCTTGAATTTTAATTTCCACAATTTGACACCAAAGAATACTTCTAATGCAATAATCCAGACATCTGAAAAAACTAATACAATCTGCACAGGATGCTACTGAGCTACAGGCTTCCTTCCACAAGTTTTGCCTCATATTCCCATGCCATGGAGTGAAAATATTTTTCTCTTTCTGTAGATTTATAGAATATCTCTATATATTCTATAAATTCTATTCTATAAATATATATGTATTTATAGAATATATATATATATAGAAGATGTATTTACACTGTATTACCAACTGTATGTCCTGTAATTCTTACATCAGTTGCTAAACAGCCTAAAAACTGGAAAAAAAAACAAAACAAACCAAACCTGTTTTCAACCTGTTAACATTCACCCCTTCCTTTTACCTAGGGTATATTGTACAGGACACCACACATGATTAGTTCTGCCCTCGGAGACTGTAATCAGTCTAAATTAAAAAAAAAATAATAATTTCTTTCACTTATCTCAGTGTCATGTCATTTTTTAATGACTAATTATAAAATAGTCAATTAATTAACTTAATTATCATAGAATTATTTAGGTTGGAAAAGACCTTTAAGATCATAGAGTCCAACCATTAACCCCAGCACTGCCAAATCCACCACTAAACCATGTCCCTAAGCACCACATCTATATATCTTTTGAATACTTCCAGGGATGGGGACTTCACCACTTCCCTGGGCAGCCTCTTCTAGTACCTAACAGCCATTTCAGTAAAGAAATTTTCCCTAACATCCAATTTAAACCTTTCCTGGTGCAACTTGAGGCCATTTCCACTTGTTCTACTGCTTGTAACTTGGGAGAAGAGACCAACACCCACCTCGCTATAAAATGTTTGATAAGTATTTTCTTTTTCTTTTCAAAAATTGTTGATTTCATCAAGAAGTGTTCATAGATATATAGGTTTGGTAGGGCTTCATACTTCAGAAAAATGTTATCAATATACAAATATGTGTTTCAGCCATCCTTCAGCCTGTTAATGATAACAACTGCATCATTTAAAGCAAAAGCAGACCCATAGCTTTATCATTCTCCTTGCTCCCAAGAGCAGAGAATATAAAAATCCAGTAAACCCCCCTGGTGGAAACAGAAGCTCTGGAAGGCCCTGAAGTAGCACTCAGTCAGGCCTCACTATGGCCAACATTTCCTCCACAGCTCTTGGGGTACTTTCCAAAGGAAGACATTCACATTGGCCTTCACATTTTACAGCTACAGACATAAAGACACGGAGAGCTGACCTGTCTTGGCCCAGGAACATCAGAACCCCAGGTAGACATATTTTGCACAGAGCACAAGAGTTCAAAACAATAATTCCAGTAGAGGATGACCTTCATGCATGTGCAGCACCAACAAGCCACACACTCACAGCAGCTCAGCCTGCAGTGTGGGGGGGTGGCGTAGGCCACTGATTTCACTTGTGACTCAGCGCTTGAGTGATACAGAGTTAAGAAATACGACCAGCACTGAAAACCCAGCAAGTAAATGTTAACACTTTGAAACCTATGTTCTTGCAGAGATTTATGAGCTACAACATCTGAGAGTATCAGACAGGACAGAGAAGCGAGTAATTATTTCCAGGTCTTGCTGATGCCCATTTATTTGAGAGAGAGCAAACTCTGATGCTGCTTACTCTTACAGTTTGGTTTCTTAATCTCAAATTTCAATATTAAAACTGAAAGTAATATTAATTCAGGGAGGCATTTCAAGGATTACCCGAGAATACACTCTAAGGGGAGCTAATAACTGGAACAAAGTATAAAAGTTTTGAGTACTAACAAGAGAAAGACAAAAAGTAAGATACTGAAAGCAGCAGCATTTAGCCAATCTCAGAAAGAGAAAGCACTAATCTTTAGTGAACAAATAGCAGGGCACACACCACTCATAACAATTACATTTAGGGTGTCTCTGCCACTAGCTGTCACAAAGACCAAAGAGGACTAGAGCAGATTTATTGCTATGCTCTTGCAGAAGCTAATCACTAATTCTAGCTGATAGTTTGAAATGTTTTGGATGGTTGATTTTGTCCTATTACCAGACACAAAGTCATCAGCCACTACAGAGAGTACAAACACTCTGTGGCAGATATGATATTCTGAATCAATTACCAGGCAGCAAGAGGACCTAGCTCAGCTGCTCATAATTTCAACTATTCACCAGCAGATGGGACTTAGAGGATATTACGATTTCAGCTAATCACCACCCTTACATACTGAAAAGTATTACATATATTGAAAAGTTCATTAAAAAACCCCCAACAAAATAACTAAAAATGTTCAAGAAAGCTCAAAATAAAAAATGTGGACAAATACATTCCTATTCTGAGTATCAGGTAGAATCTGATTTCGTACAGAACAGAAACTGGTGGAGAGACCAAACACAAGCCTTAGCCAAAAGTCAGCTCAAATTCAGGCAGTGAAGAGCTATTGACTGAGTTTGTCATTCCCTTAGATGCCCGTGAAATTAACTGATCAACAATTCAAAAAACAAGGTGCTGTATCCTGACTTATTCCAAAAATGAGTTCAGGAGCCTACCTGGAAGCACCCAGGAGAGAGGCCAGAGACTCAGTATGGTGAAATTAATATTCCTTTCAAACTGCCTCGTCTGACAAACGCCAGCCCAGGGCCCCTCATACCTTGCAGCTACTGTGCCCAAGACCCAGCTGAGGACAAGCGCCTCGGCTCATTGCCTTTTCATTTCCATGACACCCTTGGCCTTCTCAAGAGTCTGCCAGGGGCAATGACAATGGTGCAAAATGTTCATAACTACATATTGCACATGAGCCACCAAATAGGAGTCAATTTATTAGTGTTGTCAATCTACTATGATAGAAACTGGAAAACCTACAATGAAACGCTGTTTCTTGACTTTGTATGAGACACCTGGTTGTCACAGTTATTTTTTTCCTCTCGGTATCTTAAAGTTTGATGTTGAATAAAATCAAGTTCACAGACTCCATAAGCCTGTGTGCATATGATCCCATATCCTTGCTATGCATAATGTATAGTTTCAAATTACTGCCAATTAAACCACAAAGAGAAGTAGAAGTCCAGGAAGGAGGCCACACTGCGCCAAGGCAGGGTACATTTTATTCTGTTTAGAATGACTGTATATATACTTAAATTGAGACAAGGAAAGCTGTGAGGTTTAGATTTAAAGAGAAGGAATCAATCATCTTGCTACTCAAGGGAAAGAAAGATTTAAGAAAATTGAAGTGGCACAGCTGAAGACATCATCTTTCACTGCAGCCAGCACAGGATTATAGGCAGAGGAAAAAGAAAACCAGTTGGGGAAAGGCACTGGAGTGAGGAATAAGAAAGTATTTTAGCTAGTGCAAAGCAAAAAAATATAATTATTACTTGTGACCATAAACCAACATAAAGGATAAAAACAAGGAGTCTTTGCTTGTCTGTGCAGATCGTGCTCTCATTTACCAAAATCTGTAATTTTGATGCAAATTATTTCTAAATTAATTTGAGTTTAGGCATGGCAAACTCCTTATGCACACACTCTTGTTTTAGTAGCACAAGGTCTTTATTTTGCCTAATTTGACCTCAAGGCCTAAAGCCAATTCAAATTTTGTAGTAAGAACAAATGCTCTATCTTTCTGGCTGGACTACGTACTGTATCACATTCTATGCACAGGTTTGTTTCCAATGCAGGGGAAATGAAGGATGCTTTTCCACTAATTTTCTTCTACATTTTTAAAACATTACCTAAAAGCCATACAGTTAGATGTTAACCTATATTGATAACCTTTTTTTCTTTTCACCAGAGACATATTTTGGGGAGGAAGGGGGCGTGAAGGGGGGAGGCAGGCAGATAATAATAATAATACTAGGCTAATGGCTATGTTACTGAATCTTGCACATAATTTAGGTGGATTTTGGGTCTTGTTTCTACAAACATTAGGAAATTCATAAAGGTTTCAAGAATGCAAAACACGCAATATGTCTGAACATAACCGAAAAGGAGTCAACTGCTTAAAATCCATACACAACTAATTAGGTTATTACACAAATGATTACAGATGTTTCAAAAATGTAACCTTTTTCCCAGTTCATGTTTAGAATTCACATTGACAAAATTCCCACTTCAAGCACCACCCACTTTGAAAAATCCTCCCCAAATGGCAAGCACAGATAAAGCATGTGTATGTTTACATTACTTAATTAAGCAACGTGCTGTGGCTGAAGTTGTGAGAATAATCAAATCATCAGTGTCTCAGGAGTATTGTGTGACATGCTGGGAATGCTTCCCACCACAGGCTTCACCCAGGAGTGCTATGTTTTCATTCCCCAAGAAAGTACTGCAACAATAATCCTGCCTCATCATACTAATATTTAACAGCTGCAAGATATATATCCTTATCTTTCATGTATCTTAATCTTGTTGTTTTGTGGGGTTTTTTTCCTCCCAACAGCCATGATGGAACTACAGGCCATAGATGGATACAGGCTGGAAGGTCATCTGGGCCAGCCTTCTGCTCGAAGCAGGGATAATCAAACCCTTTCAAGGACTCTCATGTCAGAGGGCACATATACCAGAAAGAGGCTGTCTCACTGGGGGAAACAGAAGTCTCTCCCCTTCTCTGCAAACAATATCTCAGTGGCTGACACGTTTTCTCCACCGCTTGAAAACAACGACAGAGTGGGATAAAGTGATGCTAATGGGAAGTCCCACATCTAACATGGGGGTGTGTCAGGGTGGATGGAGAGGAAATGAAGCAAAATCCTGTTCTGTTTCATCCAGATCCAGTGAGAAGAGAGGAGAAAGACAGAAGCCACATGAAGGAACAAGAGGGAATGCAGACACCAGAAGCCTGTGTGAGGAAACTGATTCCAGTTCCCTGAATGCCATGTCATCCAGAGTGCAAACATCCTTCCACAAACTGCCGCCACATCTCAGAGCTGCTCTACATATGATGCTGGTGGGTGTTCAGCACGTATACTCACATACATCCCTAAAGGGTATAGACTCTCCAGGAGGGTAACTCCATACGGTCAGGACAGAGTACATTTCCACTGAGAAATGTGCTGTTGAAAGTAAGGTGACTGTTGGGTAATACCAACCACAAAGACACACTGACCACATGAACCTCTCCTCCCACCTACTGCTTTGTCCTCGAGTGGCTTTCCTCTCTTTTGTACTTCACAGACAACAGCAATATTTGGCCTAATAACCCATGGCTATTATTCACAGTTCTTACAAAGACAGAAAATATATTTTCCGCATTTATCATGCTGGTCTTGATGCCAGCCCATTTTTTATTCTCATTTACAAAACCAAGCATTGTCTGGTGTAATAGAAATGAGACTTATAATGCTACTTGTAATGAACAGTTTGAGCATGAGAAAACTTCCCACTTCACCTTGGCAATAAATTGTCTGCAAGAGTCAGTTTCTCACCTCACACCACAATACTGCCGTTTCAGAGAAATAATTGAAAGAGAATATTTTTGTAAGATCAGTTCCTTCTGCTTTGAAAAACAGAAATCTCAGCTTCCCAGTCACATTTGACTTTTTCTGAATGTTTCAGTATTTCTACTGATCACATGAGTAGCGATCAGTTATCTTACACAAAAGCTGTGCTGAGCTGGCACCACCTCTTGGCATGTTACACAGAACCATCATTAAAAGGTTCTTAAAAGTTTCCTGTTTCTTTCTTCTAAAAATCACCTTTTTGTGCAGTGTGCACTTAATACAGGCATTTGATCATGATACCCTCCCAAACGCTGAATTCCTAAAATGCAGTCAGCTTTGTCTCCCTCTCATTCTCCAGACAATCTGAACTATAAATGATTTTCATTATCAGTTGTCAAGTCTTCGTATAGAAGAAAAGTCATAATAATAATAAAAAAAGGAGAAAACATTGGAAAGAAACCCCGTGAATGAGAAAAACCATGATTTATCTTTGATAACAAGATGATTTTGACTCTAATAGGCAGCTGCCATCAGTCCCATGCTTGTCTCAAGGGTGCTATTTAGGTTCTCAATTAAGCTAGTTTAATAAAGAAAGGCAGAGAAATATCCTTGCAACAATAAAAAGGAAATGACAGTCCAAACCGACAGTAAGTCTAGTCAGCCTTTAAACATAATATTTTCAGACCTGTCAAAGTGCTTTCTGATAAATAGATGTTGCACTGAGATGATTTAATTAGAAAAAACATAGCACTCTTGAATATTCTTTCATAGTTCCCTTCAGATCATTCTGTTAGCGTTTACCTGACTGTAATTTATAATGTACTATCTCTAACGTACTTCAGCTGAGGGTAGGCATTGCAAATCCTGGGGCAGCCCACTGTCCCTTCCCCAGACATTCAGTTCCAGTTAGGCTTACATGGCACTCCAGCAAGAGACCCCCAAACAGCAGTCATAGCACTGTGATAGAAAACATGGATTTTAGAGCTCCGGAGACCTCCCATCTGGTTTTGCCCTTTTCCAACCCATAGTCTTAGAGAAGAAGTCCTCTCCTGGAAGCAGAGAAGGGGGAAAACAACTTACCCTTTTTTACAAGCTTTTGTAGCTTCTTATTTTTGTTTGCAGAAAGTATCGGATGTGGACATGGGACTTCCCCACGGGAATCTACAAGCAACAGATGTCCTGCAGACACACGCTGCTCAAAAGCACAAATTTGCAGTCTGTCCTGAGTTCTCAGGTAATAACAGTATCATGGCATTTTTCGTTTTGAAGAAAGAAAAATCTCTTTTCCCTAAGCAACTGAGGTATAAACAGCATAGTTTAAACTATTTCAGGAAAAAACTTTTAGTATTTTCTGTTTACGTGCTGTAAGACTGCAGAACCTAGCCCACATCTTTTTTTACCCGTAGAGACCTGTACAACTGCGTCACTCCTAATTTCATTTAACAGTGTCAGGGGATGATTTTTTACAGGTATGACCACTACACATTCTTGTGCCTGTCACTCCTTTCTTCACCACTCTATTACTTTACACACTCTTTGTAGTCCTCCATTTCACTCAATTTCTGCTGTTTTAGTTCAGATCCCCTCTCTTTGGTCAATTTATAGAGAAAATCAGTTTCCTTCTGAACTCAATGGTAATCTTCAAGGACTCTGTACATGAAGATTTGGTCACAAATTTAAGGACGTAACTTTCAATTATGTTTTTTCTTTCTACTTTATGCAAATATTTAAATTTGTGTTTGCTTCTGTGAGTCATTTCTCCAGTTCTTTTAAACAAATATTTCTATGGGAATGTTTTCTACAGATTTTAGCAGACACTGGTATCTGCTTATGCATTTAAATTGTATAGTGCATTTCGGACTAAGTTTGGATAAGAAACTTTTAGATAAGAAACTACATCACCACATTATGATGTAGGTAGTTGATTGGACTAGATGATCTTGAAGGTTTCTTCCAACCTCGATGATTCTATGATTCTAAAAGCTATAGGAAGTACAGCATGTAGGGAACACTTTTGTTGGTTTCATACTGCCCTGAGCTTTCTCCGTTTCACAGATCAAGAAGACAGATGCAAATCCAGACAAAAGTTCATTAAATTGTGTCAGACTTCTTAGTCTCTGTCTTACTTTGTATAGACATAACCTCCTTTTCTGCTTTGTTGTATTTCCTAATTTTGGATTTCTGCTGGGAACAGGAGTTTCTATTCAACACGAGTATTTAGGAAGAACACTTAGAGTGAAAATGATGCCAGCAAGCCTACATTAAGTTGACTGGAGAAAACTGTGTCAAAGTTCTACAGACAGTATGTTACCCAATTAAGTGTAATTAAGCACGTAAATGCTACCTTATAGATGAAGTCAAGCATCAGAGTTTCTCAGATTTCATTTTTCCATGAACAGAGTAACATCACAAGGAAAAATGAATACAGAATTCATGTTGTTGCTATTAGGGAACCATTACTCTCTAAAGGCTCAGTTTTCTGTTCTTTGCATAGTTAGTTTTTTCAATGAATTTCATTTAAGATAGGATAGAGAAGGAATATAAAATCAAGCTCCAAACATGGAAGTGTGATAAACTGTATTTGTAAAGATCACTTTAATTATACCAACTAGCATTGCATCCAGGCCCATAATAGACAATACAGTTTTATCACCAAGAGCTACAGAAGACTAGGCCAGTTCTCTGGCTGACTTACTTTTCAACCTAAGCAAGCCAATGCAACAAGTCATTATGATTTTAAATACCTATAAAATAATAAACAACATTTTAGGAAAATAAAAATACACATTTTATTTTGAAGCTTCACAAAAATAGGCTTTTAATGTTGTCAGTTTCCAGCCAGCATTTCCAAACTACTGAGGAGCTTCCTGCCAACCATCCACTTCTTACACTCTGGGTACTGCACACATGTGATGTCTGGCAGCCACTACAAGTAGCAAAAGCACATAGCTACACTTGAAGTCTAGTCAAAATCATAGAAAATCCCCCTTTACTAATGGAAAAATCCAACAAAAATTTTAATCCTCAAGCTGTTTAAAGGTTATCGCAGTCATTCTTTTACAGAGAATTTTACTGGCAAGTAGTTTCTCCTTTAAAGTAGATTTATGAAATTAAAGTAATGTCTGCATATAGTTCACTTGCTGACTTATAGGCTGAAGTTATTAAATAAGATCTTGAAAAATTTCTTGTAATGAAAATGACCCTTAGCTCAAGTTTTGGAAATTCAGTAGAGATTCAACAATAAGGAGTCTGTATTTTTATAGGGTTTTTTTCTTTCAACCTATAATTTACCACACCTGCTTGAATTCCTTTCTAATCTTTTATAAAAGCTGAGCTGTTAACAGTTTATTGTTGTGTAAAGTGTATTATTAAAATATACTTTTGTTTTTTTAATTGGTTATGAAGTCTGTTTTACGGATTCAAATTTTTTCTTTATTTGTATGTTGGTTTATATGTATAGGTTATAAAAATATACCATATTGTTAATATAAATAACTTGAATACTGTTTTAAGACTAAGAAGTACATTCTGTAACTCAAAATGTGATGCAAGTGGGATTGTGAAATGATGTTTCGGATCATTACTGT
Organism: Aegotheles bennettii; assembly: GCA_013398125.1. NCBI lineage: Eukaryota > Metazoa > Chordata > Aves > Caprimulgiformes > Aegothelidae > Aegotheles > Aegotheles bennettii. The sequence goes on along the minus strand of VZRW01004389.1, from coordinate 440,633 downwards.
CTACCAGATATTCAGAGTAAAAAGCAGTTCTGGTTACAAGAAACTTATGGCACATTAGAATAGACAGAAAAAGAATAGGGGAAAGTGCCAGTGTTATCTGTTCCATGTTACAGATTTCAACCTGAAAAAAATAGAGCCTAAGGTGTATGGTAGGTTACCATTCTAGGGGCTGAATTATGACATGTGAAGACGTGTGTCCAGCTAGCAGAAAAACTCATTACTCACTTCTGAACACTAAAGATGAAGTAGTTAGCTCAAAGTCCCCCTGAGTCAACAGTGCAGGTACATAGTGACCTATGTTTCATTCACCCCAGTCCAGCCTACAGGGTCATACTATCTTCTCAGTTGAATACAACATGGAGCTTCAATCCCACTTGCTGTTATTTTTCTTAAATAGAGTAGTTTTTACGGTCTCTTATAAAACAAGCACTGTAGGCTCAGCCAAGAGCAGTAGTACTTTCAAAAACCTGTATAGTAAAATATTCACCAGGTACACCACTGCTATTCATTGCCTCGCTAGGGCTGAAAAATCCAGAAAGGGTAAATTCCCCTGTTTGTTTAATGCTTTGTTGGGACATGGTGTCTACAATTATATGAGTCAATTAAGCAAACCTGGGCCTGTTCTCTGGCACCGAGGCCAACAGGCATGGAATAACTCACATTCACACTGTTAAATTCTCCTGCCCTCCGAAACAGGGTAGCCACAGGCATAACCCTTTACAGGGGTTATCCCTAACTCATCCTAGTGCCCAAATTATGCCTGGGAACAGGGAGGACAGTGATGGTTTGCCAGGCCAAAATCATGCCCAGGACCTTTCCAGTAACACCCCTGCACCCAGGGACCGTCCCCGTTAGCAGAGACCTGACCTGGCCTCCCACTACCCCCTGTTCAGAGGTGAATTGCAGTCCAAGCTAAAGACATTTCCCTTCATCTCACTCCTTTAACGATACAGAAAGATTGAATAGCAGCTGTGTCGATGTAATAGCTTGGTTCCCACTTAGTCGCAAAGACACCAGGTATTTATCCATACCTCTTTCATAGGTCTGAGAGCCACAGCCAGCTCTATAATTTTGTGTGCTTCCAAATTTAAGGAACAAAGTGGTTTGTTTTTTGGTTTGTTTTTTTTTTCTGTAACGTGGCAATTAATAATGAATAAACTTTGTCCAGATGTTTGGTTTCTCAAAACACAGGGACCCAAATTAAATCACCTATATGAAAGTAAAACCCCATTTGGTCTCATAGTGGTAGGAGAGAGATGTATGCAGTTTTTCTTCTCACCTGCACCCTCCATGGACTTTCTACTGCTCCATATTTCCCAGTACTGCTATTCAAGCACGAAAAAACTAAAAGAGAGAGCAAGACAGTTTTCCTCATTCTGTTAAGAACAAAGAACTAACACCCAAATGGAGAGACTGCTTTTTATAACAAACACACCTCCTAAAAGTTAATTACTTTCAACTTAACACAGCAGGAGTGACTGAAGGCACCACTGAAACAAGCAGTGCCATCCAACAGTGAAACCACCTTGTGTGATTTGAGCGTTCGAGCAGTGAGAAAGCGAAAAATCCACATTGTATTTACATCAAGCCACAAGCACACCAAGATTTTTTTAAAAATAGAAGGCGTTTCCTTCCAATAAGAGCCTATCCTCTAAGTTTAAACATTTTGAAAGTATAAGTAATTGCAGCAAAACCAGGTGGCAGAGGCTGTATTCTCTTCCAACGTGCATGATGACTTGGTACCAAATGAAAGCAGACCACCACCATTTGGTTACTCAATCCCAAAAGGGCATGTGCCATGACCTACAGAAAGGCAGAGGAAGAAAATTAAGCTTCAGAGTTGCTCTCCCTCACCCCAAAAATCAACCTTCCTGCAAGGTGGCAGTAACACATGGCACCTCTCTTGGGCCACCTCCACTTGGGGATCTTCTGGGCTCCACTGTGGGTTTTTTTTCTATAAACATAGGTTCCCAGGATGAAATGGTAATTACGTCCTGACATGACTTTTCAAATTCAAACCAGGTAATGTCATATGTCAGAAGGAGGGTTACTAGGAAGCACCACAGTTAAACAGTTATTTTTAACTGTGTTTGGTTAAAAAATAAAGAGAAAAAGAGAAGGGGAAAAAATAATCAAGAATGCCTACATTTTTAATAAGTAAACTAATTAATATGATATTTGAATTTCAAAATCCTCAAGGCTTAGAAAAATATTTTTAGAAGGCAATAGAAATCTAAGTTAATTATGCAAATTAAAAGAATGCTGAACTGTTGTATGACAGACACACAAAAAAGCATTGGCAATAAACTTTTCTCAATGGAAGATTCATTAAAAATTCCTCTATAATTTAATCAAAATCATGCCAGGAAACTAATTTTGAGACAATTTTAATCTTAGCTTTAATTTCCTGATTGTTTTAGTGTTTCAGTACATCTGCATGGGCAAAATAATTTGGCACTTTGGAAAGCAAAATAATTAATGCTTGAGTTTTAAAAGTGAATATTCTCATGGCATTTAGAGTATTTTGTAAATTCATATGGCAAGATGTATATAGTTATATTAGCTTATATAGCTTATTTGTAACCCACATCTAGTCTGGCACTTCTAGAAATATTGAGAATAAAACCCTTTTTATTTCAAAGGGAATCTTGGTGTGATAGTATATGTACGCCCTACATTTTATTCAATCACTAATTAAATTTATATTTACATTCATACACAGACTCAGAGCAACTACCACTATACATAAAACATTGTCTTGCTTGTTTGATTTCACATCAACAGTACACTGAAAGTATAAACCTAAATATGTTTCACTCCTGTTTCTCTCTTACTTTTAGATATATATGGGAAAAATGGTTAGTTGTTACAGGGTTCTTCAGTAGATGGATTTAGCAGAGTGAGAGTTTGGAGGTTTGGAGAAAAAACCTTATGTGTTTTATATAGATATACTAGATAAGCATCACTGAATCATTTGATTGGTTTAAAAAAAAAAAAAAAGAAAAAAAAAGAATTCTATGGATTTTATAAATATTTAAGGCCTAAAAATGGCAAAGCAGTATGAGATCAACTAAAAACAAATGGCAAGATGGTTAGAGATAAACTAAAACCAAATGTACAAATACATGTTCAGTGTAACTGTGAATTTAACAGCAAACTAAATTATGCTTGACTGAAATAGAACTCTCTCTTTTTTACATTAATGAAGGCATATGTTCAACCATGGTAAAGAACTGTATGTTCCTGTGTGTCTTCAGGCACGCCTGTTAGTGAAGCAGCAAAGGTGATGTTTAAGTAATTTAACCAGTCCATGAACCTCCAGCTTCTGTTTACCCTAAGAGTCATCTTCATGTCATCCTTCCCACTTTTTCAACCCAGGGGCTCTCAGATAACCCTGCTGCCTCTGCAAAGGATTTATTTTCTTCCCCCTGAGAAACTGGATGAAATAACTGGGAACATTTGTTTCATTGTTGGTATCAGCAATCCATTTTCATTTACATCTTTCCCAGTATTTAAAAGTGTTACTTCTCAGTAATTCAGACTAGATGGTAACTTATTGGGATTTTGATCTCTCCCCTTGCACAGCCCAGCCATCCTGCAGGGCTGCACAGGACAGGGAGGCAGTGCTGGAAGGTGTCCATGTATCGGCATTCCCTGTGTCGCATGTTGCCTTGAAGGCACAGGGATCGGCGTCTTCCTCATGTAACTCATGCATTCTCAGCATGCCCTGGCAGCTCACAGACTCCTTGCTCATAGTCTTGCTTCACCTCTCTTAGCAGTGGTCAGTTTTAACATGGTAATATATTTACCAAGGGGATGGTTGGCTTGGATGGAGGATCTAGCAGTCATTGAAGACATGTTTCTATTTACTGGCTTAATTAAGTGAGCTGGTCAAAAGGATGAAGCAGTTTTCCCTAGGCTGTTCAATAAACCAGGCCTGCACTTCTGATTAACACTTAAAGTGTTTCTTTCTACCACCTTTAGGCCTGAATAGTAAGGCTGCCTTTCCAGAACAGAAACCCAAAGCTAAGAAACCAATTATAAGTTGCTTCAAATTTCAGTGAGAGAACAAAGTGTGGGGAGTGTGAAAGTGCAGAATACTAATAGTTAAATCTTGGAAGAACAAAGGGTGAGAGTTGTTAAAAACAAACAAAAATATAAATTCATCCTGTTAGCTATTTTAGGGAGCCACATATAAGACTTTGACAAGATTAGAGTTGAAAAACTACATTGATCCACATTTGTCTTCAATTACTACTGGGATATAAGGGTTCAGGTTCCTATTTCATCTGCAGAATTCTTTTATGAAAAGCCAATTAAATTTTCTTTTGGTAGAAGCAGTGTGTCTCTTTGTAAAATCTCTGTCCCTTTCCTTCTCTAGTTCTCAGATACTCCTCTGTAAAGTGAAGATAATGAACATTTCCTTTTCTCTTACTCTCTGTCTGAAATGGCTTTTCAAGTTCCCAGGAACCACATCCATACACAAGAAAGCCCCATTCTCAGCAATGCCTCTAAACACTGCTAAGGAGTTAAGTGTACAAAAGGTTGTATAACTATTCTTTAATAAATCAGAGGTTAACAAGAAAGTCCATAAATTTGTATCCAGAAGTTCAAATGTTCTTTCAATAGTACTGCAGTCATAAATAAAACATTCCCCAGCATTAAAGTTCCCATCATTTAGACCTTCTCTCTTGATGTTTGCAATGTGTGTATTAAACTAAAAACTGTTCATAAATGAATCCCAGGCTCCAACTATCAATTCAATACTTTTCCCAGTAAACACCACTTCAAAAAGCCAAACTGCTTTAAACAAACATACAAGACTATAAAGTTCTCTTTTCATTCATTATCTCTTCTGCACCTGCTCTAAATACTTCTTAGCTTAATTGATGGTCTCTAAACAATCAGTGTTTATATTCACTTTGGAGCTGCTTCAGCAGGAAGATAATAGTTACTGCTTGTTTTCCTTCTGTGTCCTGACTGTCATTCAGAGCCACACTGAATGGAAACTTATTTCCATTGCAGGGGCTGGCAGGATACTCCTGCACCCACCACAGTCATTTGTTGCCTGACTCTGGTTAACACTTCACACATTAACCGTGCTTCTTCACCTATATTTTATTTTCAAGCACTAGTGTTGCACTCCAGTAAACCAAAACACTCAGGCAACAGGAACATATAGGGTAGTAAACTTTGGCCTCAAGTCAACCACTCCTACACCTGGGGAAGTAAACTGCTTGGGGTCTCACTCCTCTGAACAAAATGGAACATGGAGTTGGGTCCCACACCACAAAGATTCTGGGGACAAATAACCCAGGAGCACTGTATATAGTGAGGCTTGGAACCGAATTCTGCTTCCCCACTCCTGGCATCATGCAGCCTCTGGGGAGCTGCATCATATCCTCCATGGCTCTCTGGGTGGGCCATAAGGAACAGAAAACATAACTCCAAGCTTTTAATATACCCTATATTTCAACCCTGAATCCCCAGAGCATTCAACCAGGATAAGAAAAATTGATGCCGTGTAGGTGGATGACTCACTTCCACGAAGAGAAAAAGAAAGCCTGTCTGACGTTTTGATAGGGAGAATTTCCATAGCAGTCTAATTGTTCATTTTTCAATGGGAACCAAGTTAGAACAAGGAGAACCAAAGTAAAAAATATTATCTTTTTAGCCCATATGTGACAAGAATGTGGCAAACTCTAAAGAATGTTAATGCTGTAAAACATAACATATTACTGTTACTAATCAGTGTGCATCGTCTCTACTTATGGACTCTCTTGTTACCCCAGTGGTCATGTTCAGCTGACATCCCACTGAATAAATGCTGTGTAGGAAGCTGGGGAGAAGTCTCACCTTGAAAAATTTCAATCAGCCCAGAAAAGGTGCTAAACAGATCAGGCTCCTACAGGCTCAAGTTCTTGCATCATTCAGACTTTGACCTCATATCCACCCAAAGAGAGCATGGGAAGACTTCAGCCTCCAAGCTGAGGAGTCACGTCATGGCCAGCACCATCAGTGTAGGTGTAGGAATGGTGTCTCAGAGCCAGGTGACGGGCAAATCTGCCTCATCACAACACAGCTGCAGCTCTCCTCTTCCTCTTCTCTGATGCTTCTAGGGCACATCCTTAAGGCCAGACCTCACTTTGCCAGGGAAACAGGATCAGGTCTTTCATGTCACATCTCTGTACCTGCATCATTGAGTAATCTTACTTTGGTATTTGAAAACAAATACCTCTCCCTTCAGCAAACAATGCAAGAACTGCAATATTTAAATTTACATAGAAAGTGCAATTCCCAGGAAAGTTGTGATTTCCAGTATTAGGTCATGGATAAGATAACTTTTTTATCACTGTGGAGTTACAGTTTCTCAGTTACATGTGTTTCAACAACATGTTTGCTAGCATTATCAAAGGAATTTCAGTCATATCTAGCTAGTAAGCTGCACTCCAGCATCATCTCCTAGAGGAAGAAACACTTACCACTGATCAAGTGATGGGTGTGCAGAATTCTTCACAAGAGCTCCCTTAATTATCAATTCTACCCCTCCCGAATCAGGGGCTAAATGAGGGGCAGAACCAATGTAGTGCCATTCCCCATGACAACCTGATGGTTTTTAGAAAGCACACAGATCAAGGTATGGATGTTGTGAAAAACATGCCTACATAACAAATGCTTTCTAATGAATGCAAAAAACCCAAAAAGACTTCCTTCTAGGAACTGTGTTTTAATATTTCTCTTGTGAATTGAGTGAAAACATGAGGAAATAGTGATTTCAGCTGTGAGGTTTGGTTTGGGTTTTTTTTTAGACAAACATTCTTGCTGTTAGTGAACAGATACCTGACAAATTCTACCCCTTGATTTATCACATTTCACAGAAAAATGCATCTAATTGCAAATTGTTATTTTTGCATTTCCAGTACTATCATTGTAGCCTACTGTGATTACAGCACCTGTGAAACTCAGTGCCTGGGGGAAAACTACTGTACCGCCATCTCCTTTCTAATAATGGAGTAATTCAATACATTTACCTTCCTAAGCACTGTCATTTTATACAACCAAAGCTACATATTTCCTGCTGAAACACTGGAAGAAATGTTCCTACATTTTGCTTGCTTAAGATGATGAGTATTTATCAGGGGAAAAAAAATAGTTTAAAAAAATAAAGAGATACTGAATTTAATTTTTGCCAGAAATTCCTTTTTACCACTTATGTTTCTATTTGTAATATTTAAATTAAAACCATCACTTTCTACAGTTTGGGGAGGTTAATTTCATAACAGAGTTAGCAATCAATTTTGTCAAGTTGTTTAATAAAGGATTTTCATGTTAATTCAGTTACATTTTATTTTTTTATAGTCATCTTCACAGCCTATGGAAACTTAAAGCACTTCCTGTAATGATTATTATACAGACCAAAAAAAAAAAAAAAAGAAAAAAAGCAGAATTTTCATTTGTTTCCTTCATTAAGTAGAATTTGTAAAGAGTCAAATTCTGTATCTCATTGCACATGCAGAGCTTCTCTGCATACTCAGTGAAACTGAGGGACAAGTCACACAGATATTTAATTATTCCAAGATCTTATTCAAACATAATTCAAAGCACATTTTTCCTCTACAACTCTATAAGCCATGAAAAGAATTGTCAAGTTTTGTTTTCAGGCCTTAGAAGATACCATTGACTTGATAGTGCTTGGAAAGAGTGCTTACAAGGCAACTAATTTTGCAACTCCAAAGAAAATGCTTTCAGACTTTCCTTGTTGTCTTTCTTCTAGTTCCACTGCAAAAAGGAAACCAAAATGTGCCTACCTGGCCACAAATATTCCTCTTCCTCTTGAATCTGCTTATCCAGCTCTCATGCATAAAAACTGTCACATTTGATTGATCTCACTTAAAGAATGTAGGCATAAACAAGATCTACTTTTCAAAAATAATAGATAACAATTAGAAAAGGAGGAAGGAAAGATATGGAAATAAGTATATCGAAAATGGCCCACTTGTGAGCTGGTAGGGTGTGAGCCAGCTTTGGACTTTGAAGAGTTGAAAGTTAGTTCAATAAATAAAATAAGAGTCTCATTTTAATTTTAAAAGAAGTCTCTACAGATGTTTTTCCCTTTGTTGAAGATAGTCATCAAAATTCTTGTGCATGGAGAAGAAGTGTTAATACTAAAAGATTGTTCAGTTGGGTTCTGCTTCAGCAGTTGTTTTCCTTCTCTTTCACTGATGCATACACAAACCTGCATATTCACTGTTGCACACATTTTTTGTAAAGAGTAAAAATCAGGAAAGATTTGAACGCACCAAATCAATGATGCTGCCAGAATCCTGTAGCTCAGAGTTGAGGGAATGTAGCTCAACTCTGCAAAGTGTGGTTGTTGTGGGCAGATAAGCACCACACAGTTGCTGCCCCTCTTCCCCCCTCACCACCCTCAGCGGGACAGAGGAAGAAGAAAGGAAGAATAAAACCAAGAAAACTTGAGGGCCAAGATAAAACAAACAAAAATAAATACTTGTTTAATAAGTGAATGATAAGTGGAAGTAAAGGAAAGAAAACTGAACAAGGGAAGCAAAGGCAATCACTCTGGCGTAGACCATTACCCAGCCAGTTCCCAGTGGCTAATTCCCTAAAGCTCCCTATTTACCCATTTATTGCTGAGCATGACATTATATGACATTATATGACATTATATGACATTATATGACATTATATGATACAGAATATCGCTTTGGTTAGTTCAGGTCATCTGCCCAGTTGTGTCCCCCCACCTTCGATCTATTCACTGGGGTGGCAGAGTGGGAAACAGGGAACACCTTGATAGTGTACAGACTTCCTGCAGCAAAAGCTAGAATATTGGTGTGTTATCAGTTCTGTTTCAGTAAGAAGTCTAAAGTGCAGCACCATATGAGCTGCTATGAAAAAAATTTACTCTATCTTAGCCAAGTCTAGTACAAAGATATAATTACTGTGATCAAACCCAGGTTATATTCAGAAGGAAAGGAACAAAGAAGAATGTCTCCTAAGGCATAACAAACACTGGCAGGTGGCTGGGCTGTTATATTTCTTAGGTTTTTGGCAGTGGACTGTAGAATTCAGAGGGACCAAAGCACCTAACCACCTCTGCAAAAGTTCAGCTTCGCTACACCATTCTCCCAAGGTTTTAAAGGCAACCTGAGCTCACACACCTTTCCAGAGCCATGGTGAATGTCACAAGGAACTCAAAGAGGGCTTAGTCTGAGACAGCTTTTCTTAGCTGTGAAAAAACTTGATAAAACATACGTCTGCACATTTGGGATGTGCTTTTGGGACTTTGTAACTGCCACAGCCCGTTCACAGCACTGGTAGGCAGCACACTTGTAGCATTGATCAGTACCAATGACTCCAACAGTTTCTCTGTCAACCTCAAGACAAAAATCTGCATGTGTTCACACAATTCACTTGTGAGGCAGCTTTGGAACTAAAAATTGGCTGAAGTTTAAATGTGACAGACTTTCTAGACATAGTTACTCATATTGAACATCACTGATATATAGAGGACATTCACTCAGTCTCTGCTATCATTTCTAGGATTACTGTCTAGCAAAGAGGGTTAAGGACAGTAAAAGACATGGTAATAGGAGGTAACCTGGAGCCATGTTTCCTTGCTAACTCATCAGGGGAAAAGTGGTTGTCACCCATCATTCCATTCTCCTGTAGAAGACCCTTCCCTATGAAACTTCCCCCTTCTCACCAACAGCTAAGGGAGACCTACCTGTTTACCTTGGAGAAAACACAAACCCATCCAGCCCTTTTTTGCCCATCCTACCACCAGGATATTTTTCTCTTTTGATGAAGTATCATCTCCTAGTTGAATCCCACAGTGGAGATAGATAAAACATTTCTTCTGCTGCCAGCACAGCTATGGTGAGAAATAGATACTTAATAGAAGGTAAAAGGGAGAGAGAATAATGAAGATCCAGAAGATCTGGACTTAAAAATATATGGCAGAAGTGTGATGGAGCGGGGAAATAATGCAACTAATAAATCCTTGTAAGGAGATACAGTGGAGTTTTTCCCAGATGAGCTCACAAGAGTTGCTACCTGCAGCAGAACATTTCTGGGGGAGGCTTGAATTTAAGAGCTTTGCAGCATACCAGGGAATACATTTCTACTGGGAATGACATCACAGAGTTGTGAAGGTAGTCTGTCACTGAAGAGGAAAAAAACCTGTTGTGACACATTTGCCTTTTATAGATTACAAAATATGTATTCCCTGAGATTACAGAAATGTTGATCCAGAAGTGTTATGTACCCTTACTCATCTTGCTTAGATGGCTAATAAATTACAAAGAAATTCTCAGGGTGCCAGAGGAAAGAAAACTTACCTTTAAATTGTTACTTTGTTGGCACTCACAATTCCTGTCTCCACAAATATATTCCTAGGCAGCAGTGGGCGAGTCTTAACAGACTCCCCACAAGAGGCAGGGAGCCAACTTGTAGTTATTCTAAAGAATGCATCAGTTGTCTAAAATTTTGCACCCTAGTACAGATCCTGTTTGTCTGAAAAGGATCCAGGCCATGTAAAAACGGTCTGCTGGACAGAGTCCAGAGTTTTATAGACTAAAAGCATATAACTTTACAGCATTCCACTTCAAATCTTGCATGAAAATGCTGGTTAGTAAACTGTGATAGGTAAAGGGAGTGAAACAGCTTTTAACACTGTCAAAACATTTTGGAGCCAATCTTAAAACTGTGGGAAGAGCAAAAGGAAATACTTCATAAAATACTTCATACTCACTCTTTCTGCATCCTTCAAGTGAGACTTCATGCACTGCTACATTAACAGGGAGGTATTACTGTTATTTTCAGTTTACAAGGTATAGGCTCCTTGCCATCTGTTCAAAATTCAGATGAAAAGATCACCCAGCTACCAATATGGTCTGTTAAGCCATTCCACAAGACCCTTCACTGGTTTTCTGATGTTTTTAGAATCAAATATGGGGCTTCAGTCCTAAGAGTACTTTCTTACATTTTATTGCCATGAGCAGACCTACTAACTTACATGGGACTACACTATGTAGTAAAGTTAAACAAGTGTGTAAGTGTTTTCAAGTTCAGGGCCTTAGATCCCTGTTCTGGTCCACATGACCTAACATAGCAAGTGATATCTACAATAAATTTGATTCCTTCTATTTTCGTTTTGCCTGTTTCCCACGGGAATGATGCTTCAGTGCTTTTTCAAATGTTTCATTGACCCTTTTTAATTTTTTAAACAGTGAAACTTTGTGTGTGAGATGTGTAATTTGTTTGTGTCACTTAATTAATTCTGAGATTAAGTCCTTTAACACTGTAGAACTGTCCAGTGAGATGAATTCATCACAGATAGCTTGTGTAGCTGGTACAGGCACACTTACTGTAGGCTACAGCACTCCATCTCAGTGGGAGTGACATGCTAGTTTTCTCAGTGTGACCATATATGCACGCAGTTGAAAAACAGCAGAAAAAGCTGTTAGATTCAAGGATCCTTGCTCCTAACAGGCTGCAAGCCTTGCTTAGCCAGAGCTAGAGTTTACCAGACGAATGGGCTTTCAGCAAAGAGTGATCAAGTTTTTGGGAAGGAGAAATCAAAGCCTGAGCAAGAAGCACATCTGCAACACTGGAGACAAATTCTCAGGGGTCTGGACAAGGAGACAGGCTGATGAAGCTGTGAATGAATCAGATTAGCAATCCTCTTCAAAAGAGAGACCTCATGAAAAAATAATGGTGCCCTGTTATTAACCCAGTTGCATCTGAGTGGTGCATTGTAAGAGTGAAGCTGGTAGCTCACATGGTTAAGTGCCCCCACACTAAAAGTCATTTGAACTTGCTCCAGGAACATACAACATTGTATAAGAAGCTGCCAGTTGCACTGGTTTGACATAAAACAAGACGCCTTGAACTTCCCTTACAGAGTAGTCATTGCAGAAACAGAACTATTTTCCTTATAGGACCACATTTGCCTGCTTCATCATGCAGTAATTCCAAAAAACTGGGGTTTTTAAGTGGCTGCAAAGAAAGGAGGCACTGGAAGAAATACTGTGGAGATATTTCTTCATATTGACAAAGTTAGAACTACGCAAAAACCTGTTTTCCTTTCAGAAGTGCCTTACTATACACTGAAGTAAATTTATGGTGGTCTGAACCAGAAAAGATGACAGAAAAGAAAACTCACTCATTTCAGACTCTCCTAAGTGGTTTACAACACTCACCTTCTGAAAAAACAAGTAAAATTGTTATGATAAAAAATGGAACATTAGGAGTTGTTTGAAGCAGCCCAAAGCCAGAATCTGGGTCACCATCCAAGACATGACAGATTTGGTATTAAGATCCCATTCTGTCAATACCTTGATATGACTCTGTGAAAGCCTATATCAGAGAACTGAAAATAAACCCATCTGCACTTTTGAAGTTAGCTGCTCCATTTCTCCTCCACGTCCCCCATATTACTGGCTACTTTTAAGAGTGAAGAGCCTTTTTGTAATGGAAGTGTAGTCAAAATTAATCAGTCCTGCAATAGAGTGTGTTTTGACCAGCTTATATTTTCTATCAAAAACAATGAAAAAAATAATAAATGAAACAACACAAATCAGAAATTTCTAAATAACTCATTTTCCTTTGTTATTTAAGTAGAATGAAGCTACTTCTGGAATACAACTTTGAGCATCGTGCAGACAGGTATTAGCCAAGGTTTGTGTGTACCACATGCTGAGCTATGTGCACATCTTACAGGACCTTCAGCAAACATGAAATGTGGCTATTTTCATTTCTAAGTGGTTGAGATGTTCTTTGTATGTGACCTACAAAGCCCACAGCAGCTTCTAATGCCACTCCATGGAATAGAGAAAACAGGTGATAGACCTGGGTCTCTCCTTCTTATAACCCAGACCGGTGATCTAACTGGTGAGACATTTGCCGTTTCAGAGATTGTTACTTTCTGTGCTTTGCACAGAGACTCCATTCTTAAAGTAGCACGCACTTCTCTTGAATCTCCAATGCATACATTTTTCTAAATAAAAAACTGCTCAATCAGAAAATTCTCTAATAACAGGGATGGAGGAAGAAGTTATTATGCTTTGAATGCTGTAAATTTGGCACATCCTGATGCTTCCGAGACAGCACTTTCTGACTTGCACAACTGTCAAAATGAAAGTCAGAACTGAGACATGGAAACTCCACTATGTCATCACATCCACACTGCCGCTCTCCTCAGATCTGCTTTCTGAAGAGCCTTCAAACACTTTGTACAGTTCATTTGACAGTGGTTTAGTACACAGTGCTTCACCACTTCCCTTGGAAGACTATTCCACATAAATGTTACTCATAAACCAAAGAGGAATTTATAATTGGATACAGATCTCTTCCAAAAATTGTCACACACCATATATTAATTTCTGTATGTTGATCAGTGAAGTTGGAGTGCTTCTGTAATATTCATTCAACATCCTTTGTTATATATGCTGGAATGAAACACTGTTCCTCTTCTTTGTGCCTTTTGAAATCTTTTCAGACAGTTGTATTCTTCATAGCTGCAATTTTGAATATAAGGCAGATAAATAAACACTGTACTTACTGGAAAAGCTAAATCATACTGAAAAAGGGAGTCTTGATCCTATTGTTTCAGTTTATTAGTTTACAAATCAATTTTAGAGCAACATATATGGTGAAGAACATCTCCTGAAGCAGAAAGAGATGTTTTGGGCTTTTTGTGGGAAGACAGAAGAATAAATGATCTTATATTCTGAAAGATGTATGAACAGTGGGGTTCAGCATAGCAGTATTTGTCACCTGAAGAATGTATTTATGATTGAAATTATTTATTATATTTGGGCTATACCTATCTTACATTAAGGGAAGAAAAAGGAACATGATTAGGAAAAATGACAATATCTTAACATTAAATCCCTTGTTATTTAAGTCTTCTGCACCTGGGATCTCTCCCTTTAAGAGTAAAGCCATAACTCACTTTGGAGAGAGGCCAACTGTCTGGAATCCTTTTTCCAAAACCAAGTGTGGGCTTCTAACAAGGCATGACATAAAAAGTTAAGACCCTTTCTCTTTTTACAGTATCTTAAAAGCCCCTTTCTCCCTACAGTTTCACAGAAACTTAGAAGACAAACTAAATCTGTGCAATTGAAAACAGAGAAGTCATGCTTCGGGCATAAATGCTCAACACAGCTTACAGTGGTAACAGTATATGAGCAAGCAACTTCTGCCCATCTGGTCCCAAGAGCACAGGTCTCTCTGCTCCCTGTTCATAAATTATCAAATTCTTCCATAGGAACTTCAGGCAGACTAATATTACTGCTTTGAAAATGCTGATCATTCAGAGAAAGGAAACCATAACTGCATCTGATGTATCACTAGAAAGAATCCTCCAAGGGAATTAGACCATATGATCTCAGGGCCACAGAAGAAAAAACCTTGAGAACAATCTCTCCTGGCTGGGAAACTGTAACATTGTCACTTTCTTAGCACTGCGCTTACCAGATACAACCCAGTTCACCCTATACTGAAAAACAGACAGTACCTTGAGCACAAGACCTTAGGAATCAGCTGTAAATGATAAAACTGATTTCTTCAGAGTCTTGCCATACCAAACAATTGCAGTAAATTATTGCTATCAATTTAGTCTAACCTTATTTTTAGAAATCCAAAATAAACACAAATCTGATTCAGTGTTTGTACAAACATCTCAAGACCTAGCTGCTGTCTCCATCTATTCATAAATCAGGAGGCACAAATTAACGTAAATGCCAGAAGCCTGTGGAGATGCTTAACTTCACATGAAGATTTAAGGCTATTGAATTCCTATTTTGATTTAGTCTTAGTTTTCCATCTCTTTCATCTCCAAAGTGTTTGCAACCTCCATGTGACGGGAAAAAGTCCTCGATCCAATGCTTTAGGATTTTTTTTGTCAACATCTGCATAATGTAAAGCATATGAAGAATTATGTTAGTAAGTCCCACAAGCCGTGATACCTCCCTTCCTTTGGTGACAAAGTCTGAATTCTTGCACCCTCTTTCATCCAGTGGCACAGGTGTTACAGGAGGGAATAAGAAGTTTATATTCACACTGATATGCCACCTTGTGGCCATAGCACTGCATTTCGGGGAGATACTGAATACAGACCAGCATCTCCTCAGGCAGGGAAAAGTCTCCAGCACATATCTTGCAAGCTAGTCATACAAAAGGTAGACCAAATCAAAAGCATCTCCAGTTGTGTTTAAAAAAAAAAAAGAGCTTTGCTCAGCTCTTGGGAGAATAGTTATTAGCAGCTACCCTTGGAAGAAAGTCCCAAGCAGATTAAACTACCCACTGGCATTAAAGAAAGCGTCCCCTAAACTCCAAAGGAGGGCAGCCTGTCACACCCTGAGGGGAGATGTTTTCAGTCTTGTTCTGAAGTACTGATTAGGAAAGGCACAGCAGTCAAAGCTTAACATCACACTTCACAAACCTAGAAGTTGAGCAAAACATAACTCATAGCAAACATGTCTTTCTCAATCTAGTGTTTATTGACTCCCATTGGGAAAAATACTGAGGCCCAGCTGTTTAGAAAGTTCACTTTTTGTTGAATATCGGTACCATACTTGCACATTACTGGACAGGAGATCTCTGCCACACGTTTCATTACATTTTTACTTTGACATGTATCTTCAGAACATAAAACCACAAAAAACCACTGACATGATCTAGGAGAACTATTGAATCTTGCTCAGAAGAATGCCATCTTTCAAAAAAGTATTAGCTTTAGATTTAGCTTGTCCAGGCATTTTAAAGAAGATTTTCCTCTAGGCAGAATGTTAAAAGTTGCTTTTGAATAGAAATGTGCATATACAGTTGCCTACAATTATCAAATATTTTAGTAGCCTGGTTCAATTTATTTTTTACAAAATATTTTTATATGCAGGACTTCTAAACCTCAGAAATGAGTCAGACAGTGGTGTTACCTATGAATATAAAGTGTAATACACTTCTGTCCCAAAAGATGGTAATTGAAAGTTATAGTAATGATTGCCATCACAAAACAAGCATTTTCCAACAATTACATAGTGGCTGCCTGAGACAACGTTCCCTTCCTGTGTGGAAAACAGAACTTTCCAACAGGAGTGAGCAGAATGTGTTATGACACCCCCTTTGCAAGATGGAGTCCTTGGTCATCAACTATATGGTCTTACCCAGAAAACTTTGACATTCACAAAGCCGTCTCACCACTTAGGCTAAATATCGGTCTGAGAAGCAGTTCTGAAGAACAGCCCGCCCCCTGACTGCAGTAAGAAGGAGGGGAACCTCTGACACTGAGAGATGACTTTGCACAGTGTGGTAGAAAGCAGTTGGTTCTGCTAACAAATATCCCTTCTGCAACCCCTTTGCACCCTCCCCATTAGAGCAAACTATTCACAGACAAGTGAGTAGGTGGACTAGTTCAAATGGATGCTTGTGATAGTAAAACAGGTTTTCTACTAATAAAAATATTCACCTTTTACAATTGATAATATGAACTAATTTTCTAATTTTAGGAATGTCAGCAGTTTAGTGTTTGCCATTTTATGACCTAGACACTAACAAATAACTCAACCATCATCTAGTAATTCAGTTTATCCAATCTCACAAAATAACTGATCTCAGAAATGCTGGTCATGAGAATGAGGTTATGGGAAGTATCAAGTAGAAGAAATTAATTTCACTTCCGTTTCTCTGTTGCTCTTTTTCTATTTTTACATCCTTCTTCTTTTGGATCATTAACTTTATTTTGGGACCTAACCAAATGCTATGCCTTTTATTCTCATAGTGAGCTTAATGGATATTGCACTGTGGTGTACAGCATTGATCAACAGTAATCAATGACTCAGCACAGCTACATAAAACTAAGAGGTGTACTAATTTGTTTCCCATTACACAATATCACATTTTACACAACAAACCAACTACACTTTGCTCTTCAAGGAGAACCTTGTCAC
Source organism: Aegotheles bennettii (assembly GCA_013398125.1). NCBI lineage: Eukaryota > Metazoa > Chordata > Aves > Caprimulgiformes > Aegothelidae > Aegotheles > Aegotheles bennettii. Next base: position 423,660 of record VZRW01004389.1, on the reverse strand, counting down.
GTAACTCTCCAATCTATCTTCTACTTAGATACAGCACTTGGGAGAACAGTATCCTCTCCCGCACTAACACAAGGGAGTTTTCAACTTCCTCACATTTATTTCCAGTAGTTACACTCTTGCTTGATTTACAACTACATAGGTGGTGCTGTTCTGCTTTTTATTACCACATCACATAATCTATACAGTAAGAGGAAAAGTTATGTATTTTGTAGAGTAAATGACAATGGTTTCATCTGTGTAATTATTCCCACTTTTGCCATGATTTTATTACATTTTGTATTCATTCATGTAATCTCTGTATTTGTTGTTAGTAAATGTTCATGGTAAAATGGGAGTCTTGGCAATAACTCCTGAGACTAATAACTGGGTAGAAGCTAAAAGCAAAGCAGCCATTCAAAGTTCCCAAATTGCAAAGCAATGGGTTTATAATATTAGAATGAGTGAAGAGGGCAGTGGGCATCCACTGTCTTGTACGCTGTAGACACAAGTCTGAGGCTGAGCTGGTTCTTCCCTACAAATAAAGGCCACCTGTGAAGCACCAAAGAGTCTCACTCTGCTCATCTACTAGCACCTGGTTAGAATATGAGAACTGGGAGCATGAGGTAGAGATAAAGGGCAGATGGAGGCCCAGCTTAGGCATTGCTACAGCCCTGGGACATGGCCATGAGACATGCTCAGGTCTGAAATTGGGAAACACTTCCAGATTCCATGCTAGGGACACAGTCAAAGTCATAGGAAGCAAGCACAGAAAAGTAGGTCTGAGAAGGTCTGTGTGGGGTTATTTCCCTGCCGATATGAAAGGTCAACTATACCTAGATCATCCACAACAGGTATTTGCTCAGTCTATGAAAAACCTCCAAAGACAAATGTGACAGCTTCTGTGGGTAATCCATTCCATTGTCTAAATACCATCATAGCTGTAGGGTTCTTCCTAAAATCCACCATTGCTGCAAGTTGCCTTTTGTTCCATCCTCAACAGAGAGGAAGAACAATTATTTGCTGTCATATTTATAACAATGGCTGTGTATTGCAGCACATTTTATTCTCTTTTCTAAACAGTAATTCAACAAGCTGAGTTTGTGCAAGTAGCACTTTGACAGTAAAACCAATGAGTTGCTCAGTTGTAGTAGACATCCCCAGCACTGGCATATTCAACTTTTGCTCTCATATGAAGACAGCAGTGATCAGCAGGGAGAGCTCAGTTCCTTCTTGGTCCTCTGGGTGAAGGCATCTGGACAGAATATAAGTTTGTAAGAGTTCTTGTGCGGGACACTCTGGGAATCCCGGTTTTCAATAAAATTTAGTCCCTGCAATCTATGTCATGTTTTCATGTTACGTTTTATGTTTGCTTTCCATTAAGAAATATACAAACAAACTGGAGAAAGACTGAAATATCATGTATAAAACTGGATGAAAAATTCAGGCTGGGGGGTGATCTCAGTGGAACAGGGGAAAATAATTACCTCTCATCCTCTTGTATACAATACTTTCAGTAATGACTCCCAGAGTGGCTTTTGCATTTCAACATTTTGTCACATCATTGGTTCGTGTTCATTTTCTAATTTGTGGTAGCCTACAGATACTCCTGTTGACTGAATTATTCCATGTTTTCCATAGATAAATTATTTTTTCTTCTCTGATTCTAGCAACTCATGCTTCTTTTGCTTCCTTTATATCTTCTTGATTTTAGATCAGTTTGCCAGCTAGCAAACTACTTTAAAATTTACTTCTAGCTCCCTCAGCCTGGGTGATGTACTGGAAACTTGGCAAATGTTACTGATTCCATCAATTAAACATTTCAGTTTTGTAAGCACTTCCTAGAGTGAGCTTTTATATTATTTATTTTTTATTATATTACAGCAATTCTCATACTCCAAAACTTTACAGTGTCTGTGGGTGACTAAAGACCTGTTCAGCTCATGGTTCTGCTCGAGTGTAGTGTTCCATTTTCTCCTCGTTTTGTTTCTTTAGTTCTTATGTGACACAGATAAAGTGTTCAAATAGAACTCTTCATGGAACAGAAATGTGAGAACTAAAACCTTAAAGGCTCATTAGGTTAAGCTCCAAAATTAAAATGCAAACTAACAACTGTAAGTCATTTCACTGGGTTCATTTTCATTAATCTAAACCAAAACAATCCTGTTATGCATTCCAGCAATGTGAAATGGTACACATTAGAACCAAGATGTTAGGTCTCTGAAACATCAACATACCTACAGGATATTGCCAAAAAGTTGCTGAGATCAACAACTAACTTATTTCAAAATACAGGTAAACTTTCTATTCAAGAGAGAACTGTAGACTATATACAGTGATATCAAAATGTTTCTGATTTTTCTTATAAGTGTTTGTTCCATTTCATGCCATGAACATAGTGAGATTCTAGAATGAAGGATATAGAGATTTCATCTCTTTGTTTTCCAACATTAAGTGCATTTCTCTGTTCCCATCATCATTGTCTGATATATGGACACATGCCAGTTTCACTGCAATCTTTTCTTCTGTACTGACATTTACATGACTCCCTTCAAACCATTAAAAAACCCACAAAAATATGAAATATTGGTGAGTCCAGACATGAACTTGTCAGTTTTCTCTTCTGTATATATCATACATGTCATCCCACAGGACATACATTTTACTGACACAATTTAAGGTTTATTTGGTAAGTGAATCATGCATGATGGTTGAGTCCAGTGATTTACTTCATGTAAAAACAGAACATCTTTAGCAACACATGTGCAATAAAAGCAAACAGATGTTTGCAGTCTAAGCACTGTGCTAATGGCGGTGGTATGGCAATGTATCAAAGGCAAAGCACAACGTAGCCAGAATTGCCCACTGGAGTGTTAAACACAGCTGCATAACTTTGAACCCACAACCAAGAGGATATCCCAAACTGCCTTGGGGTACATTGCCATACTTAAGGTAAGAATTCATAATTAACTGCTAATGCCTAAACTCCTCGCTAAAATGGGGTGGAATTTCTTGTGAAGGGGACAACAAAGATATGAAAGGTGCAGTAAAGCAACGGCTCATTTTACAGAAATAACGTAGCAGGAATATTACTGTTTTTTCATATGTAGTGAAATTAAATGTGCCCTCAAAAATCCACCTCAGGAGGCCTGATCTGAGGTATCATATGGAATTTTCCAGGGTAGGCAGCTACAAAACAGGAGTGTTAGAAACAGCAGCAGGAGCACGTGCATCACTGGAGGAGGACAGCAGACAAGTGGTGACAGTTTCAAGCTGATACCCTGAGCACTCTGTATTCCAGTCCATTACCAAAAAGAGTTCTCTCAGCCTGTCAGAGAGACTGGAAAGATGCACAAAGTGTCAAAAATATAATTTTGTTCATACCATTGAATGTGAACATCACCAAATCCTAAATGAAGCTGAACTTAGTATAAAGAAATCTAACAAAAGAAACTGCCCAATTTTTTTACACCATCTCCCTAAATCTGATATTCAGAAGACCAATATTAAAACTATCATTAAGTGAAACTACCAAAAGAAAAAACGAAAGTGCAACTTAACACCGGCCCCTCAAAGGAGTTTTACAAAAACCTGTAAAAGGAAGATGATGATTTGTTCAAGGAAAATCCTGTGAGTGTTAACTGATTTACCTAAAAGTAAATACCAGTTGTTCCAGTCTCTGTGCACACAGTCACATGAGAATAGTAACTTCTTACTAAAAAAATATTAAAAAAATCAGCAGAGAAATTAGGCGCATATGAAACGGAACATGTGTTACAATCCCAGATATAGATACATTGGGAAACATGCATCTGTTTATATACAGACGTTCAGCCTCAAGGATGTTCTTAAATATCTTGCTGAACATACAATACATTTAGCATGAAAAAAATTAAAATACTGAACCACACGAATTTTGCCAAAAAGTGTTTATGCATTCCCTTAATTGCTCGTTACACCATCAAAATCTAGATTTAATATTAAAATTTTTAATGAAAGAAAAAAACCCACCAAAACAGCAGGGAAATATATTCTAGCAAGCTGGAAAACTCAGATCCTAACGCATGTTACATATTTTCAATACTTTCCTGTATGAATCTCAAAGTAGTGTGTATTGCAAAACTCTGACTCTGATACAGAGTTTTGAAATATAACTTGGAATTAACAAATAAATTCAAAGGATAAGCTTTCATAAATAAGACTGCTTGTGAGATAATACAGGAGTAGAATATTTGGGGGGCTTAATTTGCAGTAGTTTTCTGAACTTTTTAGACTGATTAAACATACAAGAAGGCAGGACAAAGCTGCAGTTTCACATCTTCACCACAGACTTTTCATACTTCACATTTCTCAACCCTTTTTAATTAAAACACTTGCATTTTTCCTGTCCTAAACATTACACCTTCATGAATAAATATACAAATGGTGCCGACTTTCTTTTCTAATCCGTGGCACAGTCTTAAGGTCCTCTGATCTGAGAAAGGATGTTCCAAAACCATTCCTCAGCTTTACACTGTCCAGCTTTTTGCTTCATTCATCTGCAAGACTCTTAAGCATGTATGCTCACAGGAGCTGTAATGCAATGGTAGACTAAAGGCTTCTAGTGGGGAACACAATATCTCATTTTTAGGTTGTGGTTGCAGACTGCGATCATCATAACTGTATCCTCAAACCCAGTGGTGCAGCAGAGCCAAGGGAGGCACTGTGGAATGAGGACAGCAGCTGGACTGGAAAGCAAAGCTCAGATTTGCAATTATATTTTTAACTTTATACTCCAGATACGTTTACCCAAGGGTGGAACAAGAGGGACACACAAGTTAAAAAATGAAAAAAAAAATAATATAAAAAATAATCAAGCATTATGGATAGAAGCATCAGGTAGATGTACTGAGCAGACAGATCATGATGCCCTCCCTGTATTTCCTTATCATTCATCTCCAAAGCAGAGGTTTTACCTCATGCAATACAGTGAATGCTACAGAAGAAGTGCTCTTGCCCCACTCTGGACACTCATCTCCCTCTTGCATTATTCTTAGAGGTTTTGCTTAGAGACCTGCAACTGCAGATGGCAATTTTCAATTAGGCATGTGCTTCAGGGGAAATAAGGAATTTACTAAGGTCGCTTAAGGGCAATGAAATCACACATGTCATATAAAATGCTTACATTACAAAATGATAGCATAATGGAATGGTAAAGCCTTTAACAAAACCCTAAAGGGAGCATGCAACTAGTACAACATGTTCTTTTATTATTTCAAGCTCTCCAGTTACACCTTTGAAAGCCTATTTTTTTTATTGAACAAGTGAAGAGATAACAGAAAAAGACATGGTTTGCTCAACTGCCTCTTGCCAATGTGCAAGAGCACTCAGCTTCAAATCATACGCAAATCAGAAAATGGAAGTATGAGGTGTTGGTTCTAAGTTAAGCAAACATACAAACAGAATTTTCTGTTCATATTCATTTTGTTTATATTTCATTTTTAAACATGGTAAATATATCAAGCATTCTCTGATTTAAAAGCAACAAATAAGTAGTAGGTCTCATGAATTTAGCCCATCAGTAATACAACAGGGAAGCAAAAGATAATTTTGGCTCAAGTAATCAAACCTTTAGCCATATTTATAAATATTTTGGTGCTTCTCATCTCTGGCATAGAAACCAAAAATTCCAATTCAATCATGCATTGAACTTCAGACTGTTAAATTCAAGTATTTCTTTTTCACTTCAGTCTTGTCTCAGTTACACAAGTAAAGGTGGTACCATAGATGTATACGCAGACTTGCTGTTCTCAGTGCCTTTTCCTGGGCTCAGTACATTCATTTCCAAAATATAAGATCCAATCGAATACTACTACTGTACCCTCAGTACAGCTCTGTTATTAAAACTGATATAAAAGAATCCTGGAATGAAAAATTAATCTTTAAACAGCGTCACAATGAATGCTAGCTCTTTTTTTTAATCAGTGAATGAAACACATCACCTATTAACATGGATTGGACACCAGTGCCTAGGGTAGGAGACTGGTTTGCAGGAGCTCAGGCAGGAGAAAGGTCATAGTATAACCCAGTCATAGTTACTGGATTTTCTTGTGATTTTAGATAATACACAAAGTCTACCCCATACTTTAAATTTCTTCATCTACTTTGCAATTCTTTTCTCACTGTAAACAAGGATAAAATTTCCCTGGGATATATCTCTCAGCCACATATCCTGGTCTGAAAAAAATTTCATTTTTGTGCATCCAGGCCAATGGAAACTCATGCAACATCACAGACCAAGCAGAGGTAAAAAAAACAGGGCACACACTGGCTTTAGGTAGTAGGTTCCACTGTGAGGCTATAGGGTGTGCAACCACACTATTATACATGCTGTGGGTGGCAGTGGAGGGCTCAAGGGACATATTGTGACTGAAAGCAATGAGATCCCACACTGCCCCTTGTCTCCCTGGAAAAATCACAGCCACAGAGCTGGCCTAGGGGCAGGCTGCTGCCAGGACCAGCCCTGCACCAGCACGGTCACACACATGGCTGCTCAGATCCTGAAGCAGAGTAAGCTCACACCTACCCGAATATACTGTGCAGGATTTGAGCTGGGTTTCAACCTCACTTTACAATGGGAAATCAAAAGACCATGAATGACTACAGCATAGCTAGACACTAAACTGATGTGGGCTGTGCAATTTAGTGGAGAGACTCAAGAAAAGGTGATTTAAAAGCATGTTTCCCCTGGAGTCTCCTCCTGACCTTTAAATTCATACTTTGATTACTAATGCCCCTGCTAAAAGTCTTTCCTCTATGTTCCCACTCAATTCACAATAATAAAGGTAATCTGCAAAACCCCTAGGATGAGAAATAAGACAAGTGAAATTTCTGGTTCTGGTCCTTCAGCTTTCATGGGTCCTGCTTTCGTTGCTGTGATGACCTCCACCAAGACCAAAGATGTTTCACGACAATGAACCCATTAGCTTCAACACTGAAGCAGTGTTTAGGAACTTGCTATCTACTTTGCAATGTTGATGCTCCTACAAAGTCTCTGTTGATACTACTATGGCTATTCTGTATCATTTCCATTAATACATCACTAAACACTCAAAGTCAGGAGTTGAGAAAAGTCTTGCATATAAATGAATGAGAATCTGTATCAACACAAGTGAATTTTAATTCTGACAGTTCCTTATTCTGAACAAATTTTAAGCAGATTATATCATACCACTAATTTGAAGTAGACATTCATTCATAAAAATCAGAAACGTTTAGAAGGAAGAGAGTTTTTAAATAATAATCATCTTCATTGTAATCTTCTAAACCCTTAGACACAGGAATGTACTTTACGGATGTAGCTACAACTCCCACAACTAGTGCATTCACATGCATGTGCACACATAAATATGATCAACCAAGAAAACTAGTGAAAAGCAATTGTATGTCTATTAGCTAAAATCAGAAAAGCAAAATCATTCTGAAAATAAACTCCACCTGTTTCTGACTTGTTCTCTACACTTCATGTTTTTTCTTAGAAAGTACTTCTCACAGAAATCATCTGAAAGTATTCTTCCATCCCTTTTATACCATAGCTGCATAAAACTTGAATGAACTTCCAAAATTAACTTGCTGATGCTTAACAGTAACTGTCCTGAAGGACTGCATAGCAGTATTCTTCCAACTAGAAAGCTGCTTGAATTAAGTTTTCAACTTTATTTTTCCTTATGTCCTGTCTGAAATCTTCAAGCAACAATCACTCTGTGAGGATTTTACCCTGAGCCTGTTGTAAAGGCTATCAGAATATGCAAATACCTCTTAAGAAACACATACCCTTGGTTTGAACTGTTGTAGAAGAACAAGTTTTGCTCTCATTTCCTAGAACAGTACCCACAACTTATTTCTTAACTCGCTGAGAAATCTTTATTGCTGAAGGAGCCCCCTGTATCCCAGCAAACACATTCCAGCTGACTGAGCTGCATTCACACACATCAAAATGAAGTACCACGAAGCCCTGGGAATGCTAAAGGAGTGCACCATTTACAAAACGTACATTTTAAGGCAAAAGAATTAAATGAAATCAAGGACTTTTTTCCCCAGACACGCTAGGATCACAACACTGCATTTGCAGAGCTTCAGATAGCTAACCAAAGCATCTCAGCCTTATTTCCAGTCTCAGCTCACATCTGTGTTCCGCCCGAGATAAGAAAGTTTGAGGATCTCTTCAGTCAAAGGAAGGTGCATCCGAATGGGAAGCGCATGGGATGTCAGATAAGTTAAGGGACTTGTTTTCGCAGATGCTGCCGTGCACAAGGAGCAAGCTCTGCTTTGCAGAAAACCGCGCAAGCCATTTTAGGAGGGAATAACAGTTGTAAGGACAACTCTCGCTCCGAGCGCGTCTCTCCGCTCTCTAACGCTGCCACCCTCCAGCTACCTGACATACCTGCTTCTCCATTTTTGCCGCCTGACAGTTTTTCTTCTTTCCTCCTGAAGCCGAAGAGCAGATGGGGTCGGTCCTGGCCGGGCGGGCGCTGCGCTGCCGGAGCCGGGGGGCTGCGCTCTGTCCAGCCCCCGCGCACCCCCCACTCCCTCCCTCCCTGCTGCCTCCCACCCGCGGCCTCGCCTCTCGCCCCTCTCTCTCGCAGGCAGCCCGCAGCACTGCCGAGCTCGTTTAAGTCTAACAGGTTTCCTTATATAGGTAAACATAAATTGCATTCCTGGTGGAAGAGGCTAACCGGCAGTAAGCTTAACTTAGTTAACTCCACAGATACCAAACGGGTCCGAGCGCCTAAAGTGTATTCAGAGGGGAGAGTGCTATCCTTACGGCACTTTAGTACCTATTCCATTATTTAAAGCCATAATAATACTAAGCACTATGGTACCATTACATACACTCATGATTTTTTTATGGAACACCCTCCTTATCCTACATTTCAGTCCAAGAAAAGTGCACAAGGTGACAAAGGTACATGCACACACATTCTGATAGCCTTAAAATAATTCCAACCCTATCAGAGTTTTCGTATGAAGACTACCATATCTCAAACCTTATGTGAAAAGGTTAGGAAATGAGGATTGCAATATTGATATCAATTGAAAGAAGCAGTATGAGAAAAACTTGGTTTACTCTTTTCCAGTTCCTTTTCCAGACAATGTAATAGTTAAGCTTCTGGTGATAGACCTGTCTTTGTCAGAGGTGTGATTGCAATATATTAACAGACACGCCCCCGTCTAAACAGTGAAATACACAGATGGAGTGAATACCTAGAACAAGCATATACTTTACTCTGCAGAGAAGTGACACGTGGATTTCATATATTTTTTTTAATCCTCTTGTCTGCTCACTACTCACTAAACCCCTTCTGCAAACACAACTTCTATGTCTTGAAGAACTTCAACAGGCAATTAATTAATTACAGGGAAAATCATGTGATATGTTTCCCTTTATTCAGACAAGATTCACCTGTTAATTATGGCCCTTCTACAAGCTAAAATGCTGTTAATATGCAGGGAGGGGATTAGACAGCAAAAGGCACGAGGAAAGAAAAAAGAAGAAGGGATAAAACAAATGATGGAGGAAACCAAAATAAAAAAATAAGTGAAAATTAGAAGGGTTAAATTTGATCAAATGATTGATCAGAAAATTTAAAGGTTAAATTTGATCATAGTGTTTGATCAAATGATGAAAGGGTGAATTTAAAACAAAAATACACTGGACTTTAAAACACATAAATTTTTTCATTCTTTCCCTCAAAACAGTAACTCGAAACAGACAAAAGACACAAATCTGGCTTCCTGGTAATCTGCGGCGGATTAGAAACAACAGAGTACCACCCAAAAACTGGGAATTATCATTATCTAGTGGATTACAGCTTTTCTTATCCCCATGTAATATATGACCTAAAGATCACCAAATAATATACCGTGCAGAAAAGCTATTCCTAATGACCGTTCCTAATGGTTTAAATACTTCTTTAGTTATCATTTTCCTCTTCCCCTGAGGCATAAACATTCAACTTCATGCTACAGCAGGAGCTTGGCTTAGAAGTTGAGAAAAATGAAAAACAATACCAGTAAAAGTTGTAAGACAATAAATATATCTAAAATAGTCTCTCTACAATATACAGGGAATCAGGAATATGTAGCCAGGGTCTTGGTGTAACTGTCTTCAGGGGACTCTTCCAGGACACACAACTCACTTGTGACTTCACTGTATAAGAAGAGCATGTTGGCCTTGCCCATTTCATGCTCCTGTGACAAAGTGTTTGTGCTGGATTACACAGCCATGTACTCCCTTGCAACCAGTGAGCTTGTGACCAGTTCCTGTACAAGTATCATTTTTTTCACATGAAGCAAGCCAATTAAAATCCATCAGATTCCCAAAACTGCAACAACAAAGGAAATTTAAAAGGGCTATTCGGCTAAGATAGATGTTACTTCAAGTAAGGCTGACTTTCTGTCCTTAGGCTAGCACTTAACCAACCCAGAGCCCACAATAAACATCGCATTCATTAATCCAAAACCACTTCCTCAATTAAGGATTTTCCTACCACTTCTTCAGTGCCTGTACATGTGCTTTATTTCCCCTAGTTTCATGCTGAAAGCTGTCATATTCTACACCTGACATACCCTCTTTACCTTCATCCCTTGACCCCAACATTGTACTGTGAATCAGCCACGGGATTTGGCATCATATAGCCAGGCATGAAATCTCATGTTTTAGTTACTGACCCCCAAAATGTGATTTCATTTGACTGCTGCCACAAGCATGAATATTTTCCCCAAGTCCTACATATGTTACCTCTGTAAGAGAGAATCCCTTTATTTAAAAAAGTCTCGTAGTGAAATAATATTTTTTTCCTCAAACATAAATCAGAAAGAAGTTTATCAATAGATTACATCACCTATAGATTATTATCTATAGATTATAAGATTTAGACTAGATATTAGGAAGAGAGTTTTTACAGTGAGGGTGGTGAAACACTGGAACTGGATTCTCAGAGAGGTGGTAGAAGCCCCATCCTTGGAAACTTTCAAGGCCGGGTTGGATGGGGCTCCTAGCAACCTGATCTAGTTGAAGATGTCCCTGCTCACTGCAGAAGGGTGGACTGGATTACCTGTAAAGGCTCCTTCCAATCCAAACCATTACAATGATTCTATCCCTGCGTGCTCAGCTAAAGTGTTAACAACAGTTAATTATGATAACAGACATCATAGTCAGATCTTTTTTAGCTCTGTTAATTTTTTTTTAAGTATATAATCCTGAAGCAATCTAGTTAATTCTTGAACCTGAAAGTAACCTAGACTTACTTACAGTTACTTTGCTGTCACACATGCATTATCTGCATGTCAAGATAACATTATTTACCCCGTAAGCATTGCCTCCTCTTCTTCAGGAAGAGGTCTAGTAGATTTGAGCCTGCATTCAGAGCCAGGGTACATAGGAAAAGCTCTGAGCAGACCTCTAAAATATGTTGGTTTTTTTAATGTTATATTTTTATAACATTATAATATAATAAATATAAATGTTAACGTTATACTGTTATATTTTTAATGTTAGGAATTAAAAGACTCATTAGAAGTGAATGCAAGCTATGATAGTGTGTTATTTTCCTTCTTACGGTGCTCCGAGTTGTTTCCAGCAAAAGCTCAACATTAAATAGATACTCTCATTCAGTGTGCCATTAGCTTGTTTCCTGTGCATGATTCATACAAATGGTTTATGTAGGTTAGTTTAATTCCTGCTGTTTAGATAGTAACTATTTGTAAGTCCAATGACTTTTGTCCAGCAGAGCCAAGAACCACAGTCCCAGTCAGAACCTCAGTGTCTGATCAGGGCACTACTGTGCTTCACTTCCAGTTGTATGCCATACTAGCCATATTTTTTTCGTCTCAAAAGACAGTTTATAAGAAATATTTCTGATGGATTTTTTTTCTCCCATTTCTGCCCAATTTTAAACACACAATCCTGTCACTGTTTATGTTGCTGTACCAAAAATGGAAACCTAGTGTAAATTTCCATGGTGAATTTTGATTGAACGGGAAAGATAAGTGCAGTACACCAAGAAATGTATTTCCTAGACATACATTTCCATAACATATACTTCATATATGTTAAAAAATAACTCTAGCCTCTAATCCTGCCACAAGTGTCTAAATATCTGCCTTGAATTTTTTCCCTCTATTAAAAACTCAGGACGAAACACAGCAGATTCAAACTCCTTTTACTGATTTCTTACTCAATAACAAGGTTTGCTTCTGAAGTTCTTTGTAGGCTGCAATTGTCCACACTTGAGCAACTCAATAAACTGGCTAAATTTAGCCAGGTAAGTTTAAAGCAATAGATGTCTCTCAAGTTTCATTGCACAGCACTGTTGCCCCACAGTTTCCAGAATTAAACTGTTAATGCATTCTCAAAGTTCTAATTCCTTCCATGCAATGGCAACACTTCCTTTCACTTTAATTGGGACAAAATTTCATACCTCATCTTGGTATCTGCATCTTTACATCTTCAGTTTCCCTTAGAGATGTGCATCACCGAGCATCCTACAATGCATGCCCTGTTCTCTTGGGCTGCAACAAGATCATTCATTCAATAGCTCTTTGTTTGTTCTCAGCTACATTACCCAGTCCTCAAGTCAAGTAATGTGCTCAGCTAGAATGACAGCAGTGAGTACCTTACAAATAAAGTAGATTCAGTTCTAACAGCCTTTGTTTAACATAAGTCTCCTCAAAGATGTGCAATGGCACATTGCATCTCTCTTTCCATGTCAACAGATCTGCTAGCTTAAAAACCTAAAACCCTGACTATTTTACTATTTCCAGTTCCACAAGTGTTATTTCCTCACTGTCATAAAAATAATTTAAGCACACAGAAGGCTAACTTTGCATTGTAAGATACTGTTGCAGTCTGCACAGATACACATTAACACTCAGACTTTTGGTTTAATACCTGAAAAAACTACAGACAAAATTCCTTAGTATGGAGTACAATTTTCTCTGAGCAAGCAGACTGCTGGAGAAACCCCGCTGACTGGATCTGGCTGGGACAGAGTTAACTTTCTTCATAGCAGCCAGGATGATGTTGTGGTTTGGCTTTATGGATAAAACTGTGTTGATAACATACTAATGTTTGGCTATTGCTGAACAGTGCTTGTACCACCTCAAGGTGCAAGGTTGCCTTTTTTTCCCACTCTGCCCCACTCCAATGAGTAGTCAAGGAGTGGGTGAGAAACTGGGAGGGGACACTGCCAGGATAGCTGACCCAAATTGGCCAAAGCTCTGTTCCACATAATGTCATGCTCTTGCAATAAAAAACAAGATAAAGTAAGAAGAAGGGGGATGGCTTCCAAAGTGACCATTGTTTGGAGACTGGCTGGGCATTGGTCTGACTTGGAGGTGGTGACTGTGTTACTTTGCTGTGCTTTCCCCCACCCTCCCCTATTAAACTGCCTTTGCTTGACCCATGAGTTTTCTCACTTCTGTTCTTCCTATTTTCTTCCCCTGTCTCACTGGGATGGAGATGAGAAAGTGAATAAGCAGCTTTGTGGGGGCTTAGCTGCTGGCTGAGGTCATCCCATCACAAGAAAATATAGCAAGTCTGAAATGCTAGGAGTAATCCTGTCATTCCTAACATTTAGGCACATGCTGAGCAACTTAACTGTCCCGTCCAGAGACTCACAACAGAAAAGTAGTTTTGGAAATAGCTCTTTACCACTCATCAGCTATCAGCTTTTGCCTTCCAGAAGATACTTCACAGTGGTCTGTGCAAAAGCTTCCATCTTGTTTCATGGAAAAGTCAAAAAACATTGTGCTATGTTACGTTCTGCATCAGCCTTCTAAAGTCATTTGACTTCACCTCAAAGCAAGCGTACATAGGCACAGGCACATCAGGCAAACTGACAGGAATTCCATTTTAGCAGGTATAGTAGCAACAAACTTGGGCCTGAGAGCTGTGTATACTCAGCATGTGGTTTATATGCTCAGTTAGAAGGCGGCACAGGGGTTTGATATGCTGTTCTGTTCTTCCAACAAATGCAAAGTAAAATTAATGTAACTTGCATTCATTCAACATCCAGGCTATAAATGAAAATATTCAAGAAAGAAGAGACTAAAAGGTTAAACTGTTCAGAAGCGGTAACTCACAATTGCACATACTGTAGGCAGTTTAGCATGTACCTTATCTGGGGAACACTAGCTGTATGGATCAGTTAACTTTATGATACAACCTTTAATTTTTATTACTTCCTGATCTGGTGTTCAATTTTACAACCTTAATGCAAGATACTTCGTTAATAAAGCATTACTTATAAAATTTGACCATATCACTTAACAGGAACAAAGATGTCAAAACAACTTAAAGGCTAATGTTTAAAGGTATTATTTGTACCTTTGGGGAATGAATTGAGCTCTCTTCCTCGACACTGTTCCAGAATGCATCATTAAAAGCTATGTAATACAAGTTACTATCTTTACCTTTGTACCACACGTTCTTCAGATTTCAGTAACGTGCTTACATTCAACAAGAGCTTTGTGTTTTCATTAAATACATTTAAAACTGAAGGTTGTGGTATTAGATGAAGCAATTAGTAAAAGATCCAGCAAAAAGCTATTTGTTCCTGAAGAGTTTAAGTGCTTTATCTGGGAAAGTTAATGAAGTAATTATAATGTTGTTATTAACAAAGATTAGAGATGGATTAAAATGGCATTTGGAAAATAAGCCAGACATTTAAATAGGCTTTCAGAACTGTGGAAATGTCTAAGAGTCCAGGGGAAAACCAGTCAGAATACCTATACTAGGAAGGACATATGAAAAACCCCAGACAGCAGAAACTGTCTTCATGTCAACATCAGCATTGGGGATTGTAAGAACTGTGATGCTTAATGCTGGCCAGCTATGCTTGAAGATTTGTTTTTAAGTCCTTTCAAGAGGTCTTTAACTGCAGCACCATCCATACGAAGCATAGCATGCTAATGATGGGGCTATGAGAAACATTCATAAGTATTTGAGCTGACACAACTATCAGATTAGTTAAACCAGTAATGTGATCTTAAGCTACTTGGAGGAGAAGGATGATGCTGTAAATGAAACAGTTATTATTAGTTGATTTTTTGTATTACATCCCGTGTAATACTGCAGAAGATGGAAGAAAGTGTTTGAACAGGAAAATCCTAATTGAGTGCAGAGAGGTGGTATAGGTAGGGAAGGCAGCGCAGGACTGCATGTTCCCTTGTTTGCCATGATAAAAGCATAAAACTCATGGCTTGTTGACACATTTTCCCTAGATCTGTTGGAGAACTCACAGCTTGGCAACTGCATTTCTTCCCAATTAACTCACTTTACTTGATTATAAAGGTGCTAAAGTGCAGAAAATGGGAGCCTAGTCACAGTAAGCTCTTCTGCTATGGTTTCTCAGACTCTAGATGAGTAGATCACCAGAGAGAGGTGCACCTCTCTTAACTGATCACAGAGGGAGGACTACACACCTGGATTAGACATTTTGGTTAGGAGATATGACTGCTGGCCAAACAATAAATAGTTATATGACTAAGAAAATATTGATTAAAATAAACAGTAAGCAGTTTATTTTGACTGAAACAACACTACTTGTTGGTAGACCATATGGACCAGTTTGATCCTTAGTTTTACATAGTTCATATTCAGGCAAAAGCAGTCCTTGAGTCTAACTGTGCACATAAAGACATCGAAACTTAGGGAAAGACAGTAAAGGCCAGGCAAAATGTTACATACTGGGAGTTCTGAGCATTTAAAGGAAAATGTGCGTGGGGAGTTCTTTGCAGGTCCTTGTTACATAGAAAAGCTTAAGGACTGATCAACGTTTGTCATGGTGTTCCCAGATGAGGGGAAGGAAGTCATTCTACAGCACATAAGGAGGCATGTATATAAATTGCAAAACTAAATGTTTTTATTAAAAAGTGATCTGTCCCAGTCACTACTTACAGTACACAACAAATTATTTTTGTTCCAAAACCTATGGAAAATACCTAGTTAAAATGCATTTTTAGGCTTTGTGTCGATACAAATGAAAATCAGAAATACCACTGGTATATAAAGAACACTTATTCAAAGAACTGTACTTAAGAGTAAGGAGGTAATAAATCACATATTCATGTGACAGCTGAGGCCTTACTTAGGATATCCTTTGACCTTCACACTGTGGAGATGAGAAAGCAGCAAAGATGAAGAACATTAGGAAAGCTGCAAGATATAAGGAACAAGATGGAAAGGACATGTAATTTAAACAAAATATGGAACTTTTAAGAATTTTTTGAGAGAAACAAGATGAAAGAGAGAGACTTGATCATGGATGATCATGGAGAATGTTCACCTAAAACTTAACAAATTTAGATTAGATGTGAGGATAAACCTCCAAATAAGAGTTATTCATCAATGGAGCAGTCTGCCAAGAGAAATCCCAGAGATATTAGAAGAGGAAATACTTAAAGGAAGATTAGATAATATACTCAAAATAGTCCAGCAGATAAACCTGTAAAATATGTAAGAGGCTGGAGTGGATAGCTTCTTTCAGCCTATACTTCTGAGTCTTTGTTTAGTTAGCTTGCAATAGTAGGAAGGATCCAGTCCTGCAAAGTCTCATTCATTTTAAGATTCCCTAAATACGTAAATAGCCTTTCTGAATTCAGTTTAACTTACCTCATATCATACAGAGTGACCAGAAATACTCAAATGATTCCCCTTCCCAACTGCCTGAAAATTATTTTAACAGTATCTGAAGGATTCTAGCTGAAGACCAGCAGACAGGACATAACACAGGCAGTTTTCATCTACTCCAAAGGAAATATGTCTCTCCCATTCTTCTATTGTCCCCTGTTACCCAGGACTTGCTCCCGAGTGGCATTTGAACCTCCTGAAACCGGCACTTTCTTTCCAAGGATTTTGTTACACCTAGTGTTAAACACTCTTCTTGTGTAGCTTTTAAATACGGTTAAATGGCAGCTTCAGGAGATCTACAGGAAAGAAAGGAGGGAGACATTATCTTTCCAAGCCAATCCACCATTATTTTCCTCCCCCTTCTTCCAGCTGCTCTAAGTGCTGCTCTTGTGGTCCTCCTGCACAGGATCTGCACAGCCAGTTGCAAACACAAGGCAAAGGAAAATCATCGCCCTGCCAAATTCCTTACTCTCTCTAGCAGCATTGAACACCTGGTGTAATATACTGGGGTGGGGAGGAATTAAGCTTAAACTCACTTGTCAAGTCAACTACCAGATACTTCTGTAAGTAGCAGAAGAATAATCGACTCCGTATACGTGGAGACCACCTTATCCTATAGATCAGACACCTGAGATAGGAAACATCTTACCAGATCCTAAACACTACCAATATGGCTGCCTCCACCTCTGAGCTAAGCACTGTAGGCTGCATCTGTATTTGATGGAAAGAAATCAGCAGTTCCAGGGCTTGGTTCAGCTGAGCTATTTTAGGCATCTGCTTTAGGAATTATGCCCGGGAAGGGTCTATTTTTTCTCCAGGGACTGTAAAGTGAATATTGATCACTAGCTCAAACACTTTGTCAGCTGATTCCCACATTCAGATATTTATTTTTATGTAAAATTTGACATCATCTTAGCAAATACTGCGAGTAGTCAGAGAGTAGGAAAGTAACACATCTGCCAGTGGTGAAATAGAACCAAATTATTAAATAAACTGTGTTCTGTAACCAGTAATCTCCACTGCCAGGATCCCTGGAGCCACCAGGTGATGCCATTATGGGTAATGAGAAAGTTGGCAATTTGGTTATTTTGCATAGGTAAATTCATATTTGTAAATATTTGGTGGATAGAGGCTGACTTGTTATATTCCTTTTTAGATTTTTTAAAAATTTACAGGAGTGCTATGACCCTTCTAAATTATTTGAACAAAGAAAATCAAAAAGCTAGAACTTCCCCTTTCCTTTCCCCTTTCCTTTCCCCTTTCCTTTCCCCTTTCCTTTCCCCTTTCCTTTCCCCTTTCCTTTCC
>VZRW01004389.1:299290-405694 GCA_013398125.1 Aegotheles bennettii | reverse complement strand
CCCTTCCCCTGCCCCTTCCCCTCCCTTCCCTCCCCCTCCCTTCCCTTCCCTTCCCCTTCCAGGTCCCTCCTAATACACACCACACTCCTCTCTAAGAATTGGCAAACTAACAGGCCCGTAATTGTAATTCAGCTTCACTTTTTGATTAATTCTAAAAGGAATCAGAACTGCTTGAATAATTAAAAAAATGTCTCAGTTGAAAAGTCTGCACAATTTACACAAATATGTTAGCATAACCCATGATAATCACAGAGTTGGAAATAAATACTCAATTAATGGCACATACAGAGAAAGAAGTTTAATTAAATCTAACCATTAAGAAAACTCGTAGCCTGTAAGCTGATCTATAGGTAGGAAAATGCAGTCACTGTCCTTGGGGTTCCATTATTCTGGCAACAACATCTACTTTTATTTCTTCCCTTTTCCTCTATTGCTTAAACATCTTTCATTACTCCCTCTCCCAGTAATATTGAGGGTGTAACTGAAGGAAGAAGTGGACAAGATTGTTCAACCCCTTATGGAAAATGCCGCAGTACATATTTTCATAAGTTCAGAAACACTACCAGCTGTCTCTAAAAGCTGAAGGTAGTGCCATTTTCTTTCCAACAAGGGAGTTCTGAGTTTAAAACGGTGTTAGAATGAGCACATTTACAGCAGAAAAAAACAATTTTGCTTATTTTGGGAGCTCATAGGTTGGGGAAAGTGGAAGAGTTTTAAAGGAGCATGTGTTTTTTATAGCCTGAAGGTGACACAATAACTTAAAATGCTTAGAAACCTGTGTGAGCAAGGCCAAGAAGTGAAGGGAACTTTCATTCCCTGAAAAAACCCCCACACTATTTCTTTCAGATTTCTATGGCAGAATATAAGCTTTCTGCATGCTTTAGCACCAAAATTGATTAAAAGAAAATGTTAAGAAGAAATTACTTGAAACATGTACTCCAAAATGAAGCATTAGAATTTAGCTGAAAACTTTTAAATACTGATTTCTTTTTGTATAAAATAGTGAATTTGCTGTTGAAGTAGTTAAATATAGTTTACTTAACATAGTACAAAATGAAAATGATGAAAAGTTGCTTTTCTTTAGTACTAAGAGATATGCAAATAAAAAAGCCATGTTTCAAAGGCCTGTTCCCTCCCATTTGGAACACAGGTGCTTGAAGGTGACTTGTACTTTAAACAAGAAATAAAAAGGTGCCTTCATGCTTCATTTATATTGTGCTGAAAGTCTGAAAGAGGACGGATAGCAATAGAGGATGCTACGACCTCATCATCTGTCACAGGCTAAGCAGAAACATGAAAGACCAATACCTATAATGGTAGATTTATATATGAAACACTACCATTTGAGGTCATTCAATAACAGAGAAATGATGTGCTTTGCTAGTGAATCAACAGCCCAAGTGCAATGTCTCATGATACTGCGATATTGGAAACACAGTATTTTAGAGCAGACAGGGAAGCAAAGTTTTAGCTGTTTGTTTACTGAGCACTACTACTTGTAATAATGTAATAAGTTTTGCAATATGACCTGTTATCTCAAGTGAAGTTCCAGTTCAAATAAAATCACTCTGTGCATTTCCCTTAAATGTTCAATCACACCAAACACCTTCCACTTCTTTACCTGAGCAACTATATGTAATGGCTATGTCCAACAAAATTCACAGCAGATTTTGCAGCAGCACAAACCATCAGGAAAGTCACTCAGCAACATTGGAAAATGTGATCATGTATCAGGTTTATTAAAAAATTAATGCTTGGGTCCGCATCCAAACCAAATTGAAATTTTGCACCAGACCTCACTGTGCTCCGAGGTCTGTAACATCTCCCACACTTCTAAGAAAGAATTATTAATGTCCTTCTCCTCTTCTTTTCCCAGCATACCACCCCCCAGTTACCCACTCTGGAAGATGTGCAGTATGTAGCTGACCCAACACACTGCTTTCTCCTGAGGAACCTCAGTACAACAGCTAAATGGTTTCAGTAACTAAGGGGTCCTGTGCTACACCATCAGCTGGAGCTGCTGTTCATCTGCATAGGTGGGTGATGATATGTGCATAGGCTTAATCTGCTTATTGATACAAGACTAAAAGATGGCTCCTTAACTTTTTAGTTATCTGCCACATATTTCTGTTTTGCTGTCACCAGGAACAATCAATCCCCCATTGACTGGGCTGGAGTGCAGGTAGCTGGGGGGAGCCCGGCTGTTTGTTTGTTGACAAGTTACTGAACTGTTTGGAAAAGGGGTGATATTGATGACATTTGCTTTACCTCTGTGCAGCCCAGGTGGCACGTATGTCACACATTATGGCTTCCTGTACAGTCTGAAAAAAACACCCCTATGAATGAAAGAATTGGAAGGGGAGCACTATTTTTCTGTCTACAGCATACGAATAACAGCAGCAATGGGGAATGTCTTCACTAGAGCAACAAACTGCATGGTGGCTTCTTTTCAAACCTATTTGAAATAACCTGAAAACTCTTTCTAATATTAATCTTATTTACAGAGTTTTAGGTACATATTAAATGGTTGTTTGAGTCAACCCATCTTATCGTATTTGCTCACAAACTATGGAAGTAACAGACTATTAGGCTTTAGGACTGTTTCAGCTCAAAGTTTATCCCTGAGCAATGCCTTCAGGAAGTCTGGGAGAAGGCAGAACTGCCTCTGCTTTCAGAGGATGTTGATGCTAACATGCAGGAAAAAGAAGAGGGTTATATACTGTTCTGTACTTATTCATGTAACGATGACAGCTGGTGAGATGTACTTCCTCTGTTGAAACCCAGGGGAGACTGTTCAGGTGGTAAACTGTGACCTCTCTATAATCATCCACAGTGCACAGATCCCTGAGGTCCACGTGTTCCTGCAGTAGGTTGTACATATATTTACCAAATCTGCTTCTGATTTTTTTCCTTCTCGGGTCCCTGAAGATACGACAGGCCAAATCAGCCTGACAGTAAGGTGCCCCAGCACATACAATACTAAGGTTTTAAGACATGGGTGACATTAAGACTCTAGTAAATAGATAACAAAACTACTCATGTTCTGTTCCCGTTTGGTTTGGCCAGTGAAGTCTTTGCAGCTAGTTAGGAATTCTTTTTTTCCCCTTTTTTCTTTTCTTTTTTTTTTTCTTCTTTATGGTTTCTGTGGTATGAAGTATGTATCCCATGAGATTCTTCTTCAGAAACATGTCAGCTTGAGGTTTCTTTTTATTTCCAGCAAACAAGAAGATAATTGAAACCCTTCCTGAGTTACAGCTATGTTTCCTTCTGGAGAGACTGACAGATCCAGCAAAGCACAGAGGACACTGAAAATGCAAAAGAGCTTTTTGCTGAGTTTGCCGTGTTGTTCCCTTCATAGTTTTAACATATACAACAGTTCACTGGACCAGACTATAGGTTCTGAAAGGCAAATAGCAAGAGATTCATGAAAACCAGACAGAAACAGAAACTGGTTTAGTTTCTGTAGTCAGTGAACATGTCAAACCTACAAATCAACCTACAACACAGCATGCCAGCCTGGCTGCTGAGGGCTAAGGGGGGTGCAGACCCCATAGTCATTCACCACCTGGTGTCTCTGCCCAGAGTCATTACAGCCGCCTGCCAGTTGTAGTGATGGGTATTGCTGTGCCAGGAACACCTGCCCAGGATGAGCAGTGTGGATATCCCCACTGTGGGGATTGACTGGCTTTCCAGCTGCTTCTCTGAGAAACTGGGGTCTTCTCTGCTTAGTCTCTTTATGGTGGGATATTAATTTCCTAGTGTGTCTGCAATAAACCTTACCCCCTGGACGAGGTAGACATAATGTAAAGCCCATCTGTGACACATGGCAACTACAGAAATCTGATATGGTTGCAGGGTATAATGGATTTTTTTCCAATGTGATAGGATTGTGAGGGACGTTCAGGCTCAATGTTGATTGCACCTAGAGCTACCCGGGGAGTATTTAATTTTTTCCTTCATTGGAAATGGAAACGTGTCTATTTCTCAAAAACAAAAAAATTTCCACTGAAATAAAAATTTTATTGGAAAATGTTTACTAGACTCTGGGCAGATTCTTCTACCAAATGAAAAAGTCAGCCTCTGGGTAGGGAATACAGCCCTGTCAAATTTGTATCCATGTTATGCCTACTCACACTCCTCCAAAGAGGAATCTCTTGGCAAGTGGCAGGACAAATTTGCCAGCCCTTGGGGTGTCCAGCACAGAGCAGGGCAGCTGGATCAACAGCGCTGTGCTGGACAGGCCATGGGATGCTGTGGGAGCTGGCATTACATGGCTAAGTTCAGTGAGGAACTTCCACAGCATGGCCTCACATGTGACTGTGCAACTCATACATGATCGGACACCTACATTTCTCTAAAACCCAACCTTGGGCTTTGTCAGATTGAAAAAGCCTACAGAAAAACTGGTACTGTGCTGGATAAGGTGCAAATTATGGAAATTCTAGATTTGAGCTCTCTACCAAATTCATAACCAGGCTTTCCTAATTACAGGTAAAAGATTTCCCAAATATTACAACAGACAAAATGCCATTCACTGTACTTTTACATGATGCTAAAAGTGCACTGAAGTGCTGCTTCCCATTCTCATATTGAAAAGGAAAGGTCATCTGAGCATCAGATTTTTTCTGTTTTACACTGGAGTTATATTAAAATATGCATGCAAGAATAAAGCATCATTATGCAATTCCTTAAAATGTATTGAGTTCTTTGAAAAAAGACTCCAGATTTTGTAATGTCTTTCTAAAATTTATCATACAGAAATGTGTGTAAAAGAAAAACCAGGAAAAAGTATATTGTTATATTACTTGGATTTTTTTAAAGATAATATATATTGCATTGTCCTGTGAACTAGAAAGAGAAGAGATGAAGCTTTCATACCTTCAGACTAAGCACTGTGCCTATGGGTGTCTTTTCAGCTGCTGTTTTAAAAGGCTAATTAATTGGAAAAGAAAAATGGAAACAAAATATTTCATAAATTAACAACTTCAGTCCAGTGAAAAAACAGGTACTGCCTTTTGATCACAAATATAGAACTTGCATTTCCTAAATATATGTTCTTTTTACTGTAACTCGTGCTATTAAATGCACAGCCTAATGTGTAAGGATGTGAGTGGGTAATGAACTAAGAGCAAAATTTAAAGCATGACATAAAAAATAAAAAAGGAGACAGGCCTACACACAATTTGTGTCCTTGAAAATCTATTCCAAAACCTATTTTGCATAAAATAGAAGGGGGAAGAGAAAGTCAAATCTTTTTTTATATTTTCTTCCAAAAATAAGAAAATACTTGGAGCAGTTGTGTGACAGTGACCTTATTGAGTAGTGGAAGAAGAGAACGGAAGTATCGGCTGTTTCTAACAACCATTTTGCTCTCAGAGAGTGTGTGAACACTTGTGAAGCCCTTTCCTGACAGGACACACTCAGCCAGGAAAAAATCTGTAGGAATCAGTCACTAAAAAGCAAGTGAAACCTGTCCACAGCAGAAACAAGACAAAGTGTTTTGAGTGGCAGTGCAAGTGCAGAAGCATCATCTCTGCATTTTAGAATTACAGACCAACAGTCACAGATCTCATTAGAGTGAGCTGAGACCTGAACTAGCCCTTGGCACCAGCTACTGCAATCCCTGGACTAGGATTTCATTCTCATGGTTGGTGTTTGAGATAGTCCAGTTTCAGTCATGTGGGATCACATATTAGGCACCCATGAAGCCAATGTGCTCTCTTGGGGATGTCTACCTCTAGCCAAGCCAGCTTGGGTGTGCAAGCAGCCGGAAGATGAACTTCCCAGTTTCCAGGCTTTTTTGGTGGGTTTTTGGTGGGTTCTGCAATCCATGTTGAGCTTGGTAATGTCATAATGCCCTTGTATCTGCACCCAGGCTAGCTAGTTATCCTTGCTGAGACAGCTCAAAGTGATGATCTATCATAATTTTGACTTCAATACATTCTGTAGCCAGTGTATCCTTTGAAGTATCACCTTTTTATAGCCCTGGTACTTCACAGGTCACAGCTTCAAACATACATTATCCTCTCCAAAAGGCAGCAACAAAGGCTGCAACTGCCGATTCCTGGTCTCCCATCAGTATATAGTCTGGGGCACAATATTAGATTTATTTTACATATGGAATATTTTATAGAGTTTAAAATGCATTACACATATCTCCCTGCTGTGGTTGGATTATATAGAAAGACTGCAGGGCTAGATGATAAAAGTTAGAATGCAATTCCTGAGCAGTTCACTGTAGACTAGATGTTGGAAAAATCTTTGTGTAAACAAGAACACCAGTAATGTTTGTAGAGTGACAAGAGGGGCATGCAAGTCATATATCAGCAACAGAAAAAGCTACCTATCTCAAGACAGAAGAAGAAACACTGCATTTTATCACAAAATACAAGAGTTGTTTCAGCACACTGTGTATTAGACAGCACAGTTAATAGACCACCATCATTCAGATGCCATCAAAAGAAGTTTCCATCATCAGGGCACTGCAAGACAGATATGGTCCACCCTCACTGCAGCTCCTTGCCCACTGCCCCACCACCTTTAAGTCTAGTAATGAAATCTCATAAAATAGAGCAAACACCCTTTCAGATCACAGTGAATAGAACAAACAGTCTTACTCTGTGCTGTGAACACTGGTGTCTACAGGATAGGTGTACAGAACCAGTTAGGTCGCTCTTGAAATAGAGCAACTTGGTCAAAGCCACTGAAGTACCAACAAGATAGCTGAGACAACCTGTGTCACTAAGTGTCAGCCACCCCAGCTCCCTTCAGCCTGTGCCCAGCATCTGCAGCTCAAAGGGGCAGCTCTTGTAGTGGGAGCTGGGGGTGAGAGAGCTCCCCAGTATGCCGAGAGACAAATCCTACTCGGCCAGTGCCGTGGCAGCTCCCCTCATTGCCCATCGGGTAGAGCTAGTTAGCAGTCTTTAAATCTGTTAATAGTAGTATTTCCTAACTGACCACTTGTGAGTACTTTAATTTCTCCCCAAAATTACTTCACATTTGTTATTGTAATTTACACCTCAGTGAAAAGCATGACTGGGGAGGCTGAGAGAAGCCATTTATTTACCCTTGCTTCCCATGGCGATCAGCCTTCTCTTTCCTCATTTTTTCTCGGCCTTCTCTTTTCCTTGTTTCATTTTTTGCTTAACACACCTATTCACACCAGGAAGGAGAAAGATTACAACCAGGTTATTAGATTTAAATTTGCCCCACCCCGCTCAATGCTGCAAGCGACTGAAGAAAAGACCTCTCTCTGCGGCTCAGCTGTGTTTATTTTTCACCACCTGTGGCAGCAGTAACCATGTCCCTTGAACATGTTTATTTTCCACCCTCCTGGGCTGCCCTGGAAAGCTGTGCCCCTGTCAGTCACAGCTGGCATGATGCTTGGCTTCTTGGGGAGGATGTCAGCACCCTTACAAGTGAGGTGGGGCAGCAGAAGACCACTGAGCCTCCAAAGCCCCGGTGAGGGCCCAGGTAGCAGCTTGGGGAGGGAGTGGATGATAAGAAATACTGCTGCTCTTCCACAGCTATTGCCCTTCCCTTTTTTGGTTCTCACAGCAGCAGGAGCGTGGTCCTCCATACTGCCCCATGCATCAAACGTGAGCTCTGCACCTGACATTTGCCTCTTTCACATCTCCGTTGGGCAATTATTCAAGGTTTTCTAAAGTGTTTCAAGTGGATAAATATTTTATTCCAAAAAAGGAAAAGGAAATGTGCAATGCAACTGTTTGGCAAGCAAAACAACTGTATTGCTGTTAAATGTCTAATTTTGTTTTCCAGGAGATCTCATCCTCTTTGAATACTTCTAGTGGAAATGGTCCATTAGTGGAAGTGTTCAAGGCCAGGTTGGCTGGGGCTTTGAGCAACCTGGTCTAGTGGGAGGTGTCTCTGCCTGTGGCAGGGTGGTTGGAACTGGATGATCTTTCAGGCCTCTTTCAACCCAAACCATTCTCTGATTCTATGATTCTAATCAATCTTAGAGATGCTAATGGGATATTCCTGGCCTTGAAACAACATCCATCTCCCAGCAGATCAGGTACCTTTTTTTACTTCGAGTATATGGCTCTCACTGGCATTTTCAGTGTGTCACTGCTGCTAGTTTTTAGGCATATAAACATCACTCTGGTTTTGCCTGTCTCAATATTTTCTTTGTTACTTGTGCAAGACGTTATTGCAAATTGTTCCTCTGATACACAGCACCATGAATGTGTGCTAGGAATGCTGGATTAAATCTTTCAGCAAATGTGAATAGTAAACCTTCCCGTACATAAGGAGAAGTCAGCTGCAGTTCTAGTCAGGCTTTCCTCATGGCCATCTCTTAAAATGTAAGTTAAAAAAAATTAAAGTAATCTGGTATTTGTTTCACATGGCTTTTGGAGTTTTCATCTAATACTTTCATGCTGTGTACTGTATAATAATCCACTTGGACTACATTTGCTCTGGGGAATCAAACCACCTTTTTTTTTCACTCTTGTCTTTTTGACTGAGTGATTTGCCAGATGTGACAAGAGAACCCAAAAGTGTACAACTAGCCTGAAAGAAAAACAGATGATCCATTTCTGATTTAATGTCTCTTTGTATTATGCTGAAATATTTCAACCATGGCATAAAACAGATGAAGATACCACTCTATTTTTATCTGTGAAGCTTTTTTACCATTCTTAACAATGTCTAGGACAGCTTTGGTCCCTTGGAAGCTGCTTTTCATTAGGGAAATAAAACTATCAACTGCAAGAGGAATAGGTGTACAAAAAAGGATTGGATGAGTAAGTAACTCACAGGTTTGGAAATCTCACATGTAAGGAAGGAGAGAAGCAGCAAATTTTGACACTGACAAGGAGCATTGCAAAACCAAATTCAAGTACCTAGTGAGGTTACTCAAGGCTGTGATCCAATACAAGTCTGCAGCACAGTCACAAAGAAGCAGTGCCTCCCTTATGCTCACCTGGCCCTAGAACTACAGCCCAAACGGCATTGCAGCAGGACACATCAGGGAAGTGATTTCCTGGAAGATACATTTCCTGGTTGAATTTGCTTTAGAAAGAACTGTTCCTTGTCCTGCCCTCTGCTTGGAACAGTACATGTACTGGTGTCAACACAAAAGATGTAGTGGAAACAAGAACTGTGTTTTCTCCTTTCAGTAGCTGTGTGGATTTATCCTAGTGTAAATGATTGCACAAGCCAGTAATTGGACTGAAGTTTCTGAAATTCCTTCTGTTCTTTGTAAAATTTGATACCACTTGTATGACAGGGAGAGAATTGGCAGATAGACATACACACCTAGTTATGTATATACATACACAAAATTATAGACCCCAGCAATCCCAAATATCTTAATTGTATAATGCTTCAGTGTTAACTCATACCAATCCTGGAAAAAAGAGTATCAACCCTCAGCTCAAAATTCCTTTTTCTCCCACTGAGTTTGTGCAACTACTGTGATCTCTGCAGACTTATATTCCCATAATGAATTTCATGTGATATGAACCCTTTGTATTCTCTTGCTTTTCCTGAGGGTTAGTGCTAGTAAATAAACCACAACTGACACTGAAGACCTAACTTAAGACCTCAAAATATTACTTTCATACTCTGCTATTAGAGGTGGTTCTGAAACCAACAGCTAGCCTCAACCTTGCTTGTGACATCCACTTCTACTAGTCTATAACCACGCTCATAGGAGAACTGTGTAACTAGAGAGATCTATGAGTATGTAGCACCAGCTCCAGGGAGGGATACTGACCCAGGAGCTAGAAACAGTGTCAGTGTGTAATTCAGCTCAGACAAACCAGCATGCCAAAGAAGAGGACTGTATGGCTCAGAAGCAGTGCTGCATCTCCAGCCTATGCAGGTTTTCATGACAGACTCTCTACAGTCAGGAACCCTGACATCCAAAGTCAGTTTTTGCTTGCCTCCTACCAGTTTGAGAAATCCAGATTGCTTGGCTTGGCTCTCCTAGTCTCAATATTTTGACACGCCTTATATCTTCCATAAATTTTATTTGCACTGCTTTTATATTTACTTTTCCAGTAATTTATAAAGCAATACTTAATAGCACTGACCTGTAACTGATCTCTGCAAAATCCCATTTGAAATACTTATATTCAATGATTAATCTTCTATGACACCACTTTGATATATACCAGCTACCAAGTGCTTAAATCCATTTAATTTGCACTTAATCAATATCAGATAGCGTTGACTTCTAATAACATGCAGTACAGTGCTTTACGAAAGGCAGTTTCTGTGGTATGTAAACAATTGCTTTAATGAACCAAACTTAACTCATCAGACGAATGAAACCAGACCCACACACCATTGAAACTGATTGACTCACATTACCATGTTTTAAATTTTAAATAATTAGTCCTATATCAGCATTCTGATTTTCACCTTTCTGTCTAGGACTGACATCAGCCTGGTTGGTCTAATAGTTTCAGTCACTTCACCTGCCATTTCCAGCTACTCGTATGGTCTTAACACACACCTTCCAGCCTGAAGCCTCCTTGCTGTCAGATAGATAATTCTGGTTTTCTGCCTGAATCATATGACATTAATAGATTCATCCAGTTATAGTAAAAGGCCCAGGCTTTTCCAAATTCTTCACAACATCCTTTCCTGAATATTTATAGCCATGTCATTAATTTGAGTATCATCATGGAAGGCAGAAAATGGTATGACTTTTGCACATGCAGAGATCCCCATGTAGCATTACTATTCAAAATCCTAGACACAGAAAGCTTTTACTGAAGATCCAGAAGAGTCCAGTATTTGCAGTTTTATAAGGCATAGTGCTTGGATAATTCTCCTTCTACAACATCAGCACTGACATGGGAGACTTCTAATTTTGTAAACCTGTGAAGTCTTGTTTGAATGCTCTTCAGATTGGTTTCTTACCCAAAAAGTGTCTTGTTGGTTTCGTGTTGTAATCTCTGTCTCACCCTTTTAAGCATTGGTTAGCTAGTATGAATGCACTGCTTAAGAGTTATGTTACTGGTCTGATGGCCAGATAGGCAAGAGAACTGTTATGAGGAAATAGAAAGAAACATAAATAGTGAAGACATCCCTACTGCCCTGTTCCCTACAACAGATCACAAAGTCAGTACTGTCATCCCATCAAATCTCTTTCAGGAGAGGAAAGAAACAGTGCATGCAGGTCCCAAAGAGATGGGCATAGGAAAAGATACATAATTAATACCTAGATGCAGAAAAAGATCGATTTCCATAACGAATATATTATGTTTCCTGGTATTTTGGGGGGTGAAAAATGCCATTTCTGAGTTACATGGTTGCCACATCCAGCAGATGTAGCTTAAGACAAATGGGAATTTTTTTTTTTGCTCCATAGCTCTGTCCTCAAATTTTCTCTCTTTTTATAACCAGTTGTTCTGACAACAACAACCCTGAGTAGTGGGGTTGCTCAGACTAGGACACCTGAGGGAATACGTAGCAAGTATTCATACCCAGTTTTCAGAAACAGCGTTGCTCAACTTCAAAATGGTTGGAATAGAAATACTGCAAAGTATATGACGTACAAGAAAAGACAGAAAAAATGAATCTTTTTTCTAAGCTGTTTTTGCCATAACCACAAAAGTTCCATTTAGCAAAAATTCGGAATTCCAGTTTAACATTCTGGAGGGCATGAACAAAATAAAGGAAGCTCTTACAGTAACAGACAGAAAATTAATTCCCCCTATGTGTAGGTATGCAACCCCACAACAGTGACAGAAAACAATTCAGGATGTTAGCACCTCATTTTCAGCTGTCATTTAAAAACAACTAGTCCATTTACTCTGCCTGACCTCCAGTTATGTCAGATGCATTCAGCTTGCTTTGGAAAGAGCCACTGAACATTTTTCTTTAAGGGCACTGGAAGCCGGAGAAGAAAAAGTTCAAAACATCTGAGAAATATTTCTGTCACTTGGTTTTCACAGGAGAGTAATGCAATGGTTAATATTTAGCAGCATAATGTTTAGGCACATACACAATCTGGCCATAGCATTTTGAATTAACTGCAACCTATTCAAAATCTGGTATTTTCAATTAACTGGAGCTTATTCACATCTGGCAAGCTAGCAAACAGAGTGGGAGAGTGTTACAGCGGCTTAGCGGAAGCCTGCCATGAATACACATTTGGACAGCCTGGGAGAGCATCAGTGTCACTCTGGGAATGTTCCTGGCATGGTAAAAGAAAAAAACATCAAAGATATTACTGATTTAAAACTGCCTCCAAGAGTGCAGTCTGTAGTGACAGGAAATGGAAAAATTATCCTCAAAGGGACTGTGAAGAAAGAGCTAGTCCAGCATGATAGTGGGTTCCACACATAAAGCTTATGTTTTGTCAAAAAAACTCACTAAAGCAAAATATTGTGCAGTTTTTGGCACAAATTCAGAAACAAGTCTTCAGGGCAGCTCAGAAACTGCAGGAACCAAATAAAGGATGGAAGGGACAGCTCAGAAAGGAAGTCTTGTCATCTGCATGGTACATCTAATATGTTTAAAGGCTACTGTAACCTAGATACCAACACTTAAAACCAACAAAAGACTAATAAGGTCTGAAGATGGAACCCTGAAGAGCTGCAAGAAGAGAAAAAGATCAACCAGAATAACTGTCAGAGAGCTCCGTCTGAGACTACTCCAAACATGCCAAAATAATACTCCTGGTAACCCAGCAGTGCCTCTTCTAAATTGACATTGTCTCAGTGTGATTGATGGAATCAAAAGGTGCCAATAAGCACTGAGGAGGAAAAGGACAAACTTCGATCCCAGGGTAGGCTGACGACTGCTACAGTCCATGAAATTACTCTGTGTAATTGCCATGCATAATGCACAAAAGCAAATTCTCATGGAATATATGTTATTGAGGTTTCATTGAAAGAACTAACTGACACAGACTTTTGCAGTAGGAAAATATATTTATAGGATGTGTTTTTGTAAACCATGGAAACAGCCCCTTGAGCTCTTTTACCAGTTTTTAAGCTGAAAAACCTAGCTGTTAAAATGTATTTTAAGGAAACTGTTGAGGTATTCAGGGACAATATACAGACTAAATTTATTGCCAGAGTTTGAATCCTGTTTCTACACAGAGCCCAGTAAGAGCACTCTGATTACTCTTTAGTATTTGAATATTAATCCACAAAAATTAATTTCATGTAGAGACAGTAAGACATTGGTTAGACTCCATCTTAACTTGACTTTACACTTTCGGGACATTTCCCTTTGCCCTAGGCCAACCAGAGATTAAGTCCTTGACAAAGTCAGAGGACACCCACTACTCTAAATTACATTTGCTTCAATGAACTCTTCCAACCCCTGGAGACCATGGGAGTGTCACAAAAGAGCTATAGCAAGGCTGAATTTTTCATCTACTACTTCTTGCTGAGTCACACAATCTATTCCTATAGAAACTAAATAATATTTATGCACAATCAACTCTTGTAGTGCTGCTATGATTTGGAGGCATCAAAATGGACAGCATCAAACAAGTCTAGGGAATAAAACTGGTTTTCATATATATTTCCTTGTGACTTAGGTACTTATTTTGACAGCTCATGCAACAAAGTGCAGGTCTGAGATATTTGCATATACGTCTTTGATTTGTTTGCCAAATTTATAACCCGTCCTTAGCACTCTTGGGTTTCCCATGTGTCCAAAAGATCATTCCAAATGGGGGGCCTTTATGGAAGTTACCACATCAAGAAACACTGAGGAAGAAAAAGAGCATATGCTACAAGATGGTGGTGGAGGAGGAGGACGTGTGCCTTTGGGCTCCAGACAGCCTGGAAAAGCTGAGAGGATCATTATTACTTTCTGCTGATAGTCAGTGTGCACCAATGACTGGGGCAAGAGCAGTCACATTCTGAATGGCAGAGAGAAGGAGAAAAGAAATCCCAGGTAGCCAAGGAAGGTACCTGAATTAGAAAAACTACAGGCATGGGCAAGTACTGAACAGCATAGGTAGCCAGCTCACATGTTTAACAAAATAAGTCTGGACAAAGCCGATTCTTTGCACTGAGCAGCCAATACACAAATTCCTGCATCACTTAGATCTCTTGAGCAAGTGGTCAAATTCCTCTTGGGTACCTAGTAATTTCTCCAGTTATGAAATGGGCCGAGGACACAACAGGAAATATTGAAAGAAAGACAAAAGCCTATGGTTCCCACCAGTAAATCTACATCTATGAGCACATGTTTTCTTTAAATCCTGAAGGGAACCAGAAGTTACTGAAAGCAAATGGTACAATAGATATGCTTTTTAACAGCATTGCTCTTGCAGTTTCCAGGGCAGAGGTGTTGTACTTTGGGTTAAAAACCCCTTTTCCTCACAGTACAAATAATGCAGAACTCTGGGCAAAGAAAGACAAGTACATTCTGCTCTGACTCACATGTGAGTCAAACTAACTGCTAGCAAAGTCCTACGCTACTCATTGGTTCAGGTAGTCTTTTCAAGTACCATCAGATGTCATATTTTACCTGATATCCCCCTAAAGCAAACATAAATCTGAAACTCCCTGACCTTTTTAAGGAAGTTTGTCTATGAATCTGATTTTGTTATGCAATGCCATTTCTTCCTTCCTTCCTAGTGGAGAGTTTTGTTGGTGGGTTTTTTACAGTGTCTGGGCATTTTAACATGTATTTACACAGAAAGTATTGCTTGAACATGGTATTGTACTAGATCTTAAGACAATGAAAACATTATGAAAACTTTACAAGCATTATTCCCACCAGAAACGGTTTACCATACGAAATGTTGCTGGTTTCTTACTCCAAAGTCAAAATACTCTTTTTTTAACAAAAAAGTAAATATAAATGCATTTCCCAAATAGATGGTGAAAAAGAATGAAGTATAGCTGTAGTACACATATAAGACTCCAAAGTAAAAATCTACCAAAAACTTTAAATGTTTCTAGTGTTCCTAACACTGTACTTAGAAAACTATTCCACCACCACAAAATTCAGAGGAAATCAATTCAGCTGAGGACAAGTTTTGAGATCACAAGGGTCAGAGATACTGCAACAAATAGAGACACATAAACTGGTATAAATAGTACATGGGTATTGGGATATTACTAGTATGATTAATTAATTAATTAATTAATTACCAGCATAATCAATTTAAGAGAATCCCAATTAGTGTAATTGAAGTGTCAATAAGGCACGACAAAAGGCACAACAAAATATAAACTGAACTACTGGCCAGACTATCCGAACGCATCTCCTCTGTCTCATCCCTCCCATACCCTGAATCTATTTACATTCCTGTATGCATCAGCAGACTGGATGCAGGATTAAGAGATTCAGACCAAACTGAAACATTTGACTTTAAGCTTTGCTCTGACACATATCTTTGTACTCACAGAACTACATTTCCACAGTATGTATACTCATTCACCTTTAAGCCTTTAAGCCTACTTTCAGTTATACTAATTTGGTACAGTCCTTTTGGCCCCTTCATAGGTAAGATACAGAGATAAAGCCAAGAAACCAAGAAACTTATCATGCCCCAGTTTAGCACATTATTTCTGTTGCTAGCTCCAAAGTAAACGTTTGAAGAGAATTGAAATATGCAAGTGTTAAAAAGCACAACTGGTGGTTAGCAGCAGGACTTCTTCTGAAACACTGCTGCTTCTACATTTACACTTGATAGTTGCTGCTGTTCCTCAGACCATCCAAAGATGGATGTAGAATTTACATTTACATTATTTTATCTCTTTGGTAGACATCAGAGGAAAGATATAGCTTTCTTTAGTTTGCATGTTTTTTCCCTCATTAATTTGACATGCAAACTGTGCCTTTCAATAAAACATAACTTCAAAGATTTTCAGCAGCTCTTAAAATAGACCTGTTGGGGTAGTGTACGTGTATTTGATATAACTAATTTCTCAGTGTTTTTAATCAGACTCTGTAGGTATAATTTTTGCCTAGTAAGTAGATCTGAAATAGCTGTAATGTAAGACAACAATACCAGTAGTGTATTATTAGAAGAGAAATATTAAAGCACATCTTTCCCAAATAATGCTAGCAAACTTCATTCACTCACAGAAAAGTATTTTATATTTCATATAAAATAGTGCTTTTCTACTATTACACAAACTTGAGGGAAAAGGGAAACTACATTAGACATTTTTAAATAATATGAAGGAATGACTCACTTTGGTTATCTGAAAAGGGCTACAGCACTCCATTTTCCCTACTGAACTAAATTCTGACACAAACGTTATCAAACCTCAATGACATGCAGGGATGTTAGTTACCTCTGTACTTTCTGTCCATGTCACAAGAACTCCCAAATAAGAAAATGGCTGTCAGCAATCTAAAGTATGATGTCACATCCTTAATAGTCATTAAGACTAAACTTTACCTTGAGACACAGCATTGATTCTTTCAGGAAAGAGATGAATTAAATTGGTTTATGGAGAGGAATCTCATGATAACATTCCCAATGCTGTGCCTACCAGGCATGAGATAGACAAGTTTATTGTGCCATTTATGTACTAATATATGTTGCACCCTTGGTTTTTTTAAGGATAAATATCTATAGATAGTTTATTTCCATGGCTTCATAATATTTTTCCTTCTTCATCCACATATAGAAGAGAAACCATGAGACAAAACTTACTAAACATGGCAGTGAATCTGATTCAGACATGGGACATAAAAGTTACTAGCCGTTACCAGTGGTGGAGTTTTTTAGTCTTTTTCCACCAACGGGAATGAAGCTGAAGCTGAAGACAAAGTGGCTGAATTAATTTGCTGAATGTCAGCAGACATACTGACTCCAAGCCGAAGGAGGCTGAGAGACAGGCGTTACATGTCAAGAAGACAGCGATATTCTCGTATGTCTCAAGCACACAGACAATCTGCACATTGGCAAGAACTCGAGGATATTGGTACTGCTTTGAAAACAAAGAATACAAAAGGAGTAACCATAGCCAGTGTTGTTAACTAAAGGTACCAGGAGATACAGGCAAAACATAATTAACCCCTTTCCTAAGTCTACCATTTTATCCTGGTTTTCTTCAAGTCCTTCTCTGCCACAATTCATGAAGATGAATACAGACAACACAGAATCAGACGAAACCTCTGGTTACATCCCTGGTAGTTGCAGAAATAGGTGTGCACATTCAGAAAACTGGAAGAAAGACACTGACATCATTACTGTTATCTGGATGCCAACATTGCTAACAATGTATAGCTGGATTGTGACACCTCCCATAACACCTGCATGCTAAAAGTGAACAATTTTATAATGACTAGAGCCTACACAGACAATGATCTATCAGTTATATTACAAAATTTTTAAGTGCCCTCCTAAGCAGTTAGAGACAGAAGTCAGAAATTAAAATAAACACCTGAGAATCTGATGAATAACCAAGTGCTAGTCCAGAAGGGCTTTCCCCCTGCCCAAGATTGTTAAATACATGTTATAATAGTACCATAGTAGAGAGTTATAAAGTGACGCTCTTTTGTTTATTATTTCTATGGTGAGGGGACTACTAATTCCTGTCTGCTGTGCTGGACCTTATTGCTTTTGTAGATTGAACTGGGTAAGAGTTTACTTAACAAATTAATAGTTAATTTTAACTCTCTTTTCTTGTTACCTAGGGGTTAGCAAGCAGGTGTCTTTTTATTGGCTTCCACAGGTCACTTCTGGTTTCGTTATGCTTCAATAAAATGTCTAGGTACAGCTCTGGGTATTCGCTCAGTTGTAATGAATCGAGTGGCTAAACACAGAATTAAAGTAAATCTACTAAGGGAACAGCAGAAGACTTTATGGTGGTGCAGTCAGACTCCCTGGCTGCTAATAAAACCACACCTTTGAAAATTTTTTGTCCAAGATGATGCCAATAAAATCAGAATGCAAACTATGATGCAACTTTAACTAAAAACCAAGCCCCAAACCAAATCTTCAGACAGGCTACCTCAACAAGAATAGCATTTGCCACCTCGGATTCCCTACATCCTTTCCTTTTTTTCCTATTTCTTCTTGTGTATGTGACAAGTGAAACCAAGAGGGCAACCTCCCTCAGGATAATGATTCCCTTATCTTCCCTAACAAATCCTGACCTGACTGGTTAGCAAGTTGTAGTGACAGAATGGAGAAGTGGTATGGTAGGATTTGTCATGGCACATTTGGAAAGGGACTTCTGTTGCAAGAGACAATGAAAGTGTGCCTGAAACATCCCCAAACTATACTTCACCTTGTATGAGTTAACATTCTTATTGCCCAATCTTGCACAAAACATTGACAAAGACGTTAGAAGTCAGATCAGAGCAGTGACTTGACATTGACAACTGATCAGTGCTGCAACTTGTTAACACCATCCTTGAAGGCAGCAGTTCTCAGACTGCTTATTTTCCAAAGATTTCCTGTGCTTTTATTACCTACAAGTTCTGTGCATCATGGTGTTTCCATGCCTGAGCAGTGCCTCGATCTCAGAGTTTCCCTGCAGCACTGCTGGTGTGACTCTGCTCTTCCATTCTGCTTCTGCTGGAGATTTTGTTCTTCTCTCCCTGCTGTGCACAGTAGCTATATTCTCGGGCTTCTCTGTTGATAACCAATGGGAAGCTTAGTACATAGCTATTTATTTATTTATTTATTTATTTATTTATTGTGCAGCAAATCAAATTCTATCTGCCTCTTTTCTTTATGACAAGGCTACAGTCTGCAACGTTTATCATTTTGGTATGTCAGCCTTTCACGTGCAATCATAACTGCCCAGTCCAACTCTGCATCAAAAATGAGTAGGAAGCTTAATCACATAATAAAGACATGTTGTCATCCCCATATCTCTCATATTTTTAAAGAAAAGCACAAGCCTTTTTTATGTGGCCAATTCAAAATGCATTATCAGACCATCTTTTGCCAGCTTGTGTTCCATAATGCCTGTCAAGCTGGGTAACCTATCAATGATAAAGCTTTTGAAGGTTCCAGAGCGGCAAAGAATGGTGGCGGTCACATTACTGATGTGACTGGAGTACTATAAGAACTTGTCAGCCGTGACATGTCTGTGAATGGAATGCTCAGCAAGGAGATTAGCAAAAACGTAGGTGGACCAGCAAAGTTTTCTTTATCAACTAACATGACAGATTCAACTGTAAGAAGGATTTCTCCAAAGGAGCCAGACAACCACTGATAAGCTCCCTAAGTGTCAGTTGAGTAACCAACAGGCAGTCCCTTCTTTCCTGCCTATTTCCTCCCTCCATGACAGCAGTGATAGGAAAGAGAGGACCAAACCAAGGTGGTGTCAATATTTCCTTTAGGAGATTCCCTACAGAAAACATTTGAAAGGGTCTCTGTGAAGAGAACTCAAGCAAACAGAAGAAAAAATGAAACAAAATAGTGAACAATCAAGAGATTTCCCTTTATAAATAGTCCTTTCCTTGTCCAAAGTCATACAATTAGTATTGCGGGAAAGAGTCTTGTCTTTGGTTTTAATGCTGGCAGATATTGGTCCATTCATTATGGCCATGTAGTTCACAGGTAGACCAAGTCACTGTTCTATTTTTATATGTATGTCCCTAAATTATAACTCACAGAATAGATGTTTCAACAATTTTTATGCAGTGAGCATAGATGTCTCAACCTCAACTGCCTCTTTGGACCCATTTGAGTCCTTCCTTTCCTTCAGCTCTGGGAAAGAAGAGTCACTTATAGCAGTACATTTGCCTAGGGTGTCAGGTTCAGTGGTTGGAGTAATGGCAATAAATTCATCAAAATGTGCATATTAGGCTAGGGAGTGGGACTGTTTCTACACACCTGTTTTGTGTACCCTATTGTTCTACAAAGCTGCTTGAGGTGCTTGGTTGTATTTCAAGCCCATGAGAAGTCAGATGAGTTGGCTGGAAATTGTGTTGCAGAAGTGAACATTCCTGCTTCCCCTTCACCACTTACTCTTCTTGCAATGTTTCTTCCAGATATTTGTCCCAGACCTTCCCTCTTGCCTACTTGTATACTGGGAGCTGAAAACTGCCTTGTTAGGAGGGAAGGCAATGTTTGGCCAGATGCAGGAGAATCCACCAGTAGCCTGTGGTGAAACAAAGGGTCAAACAGCAAACAGTCTGTCATTTCCAGAGGTGAGAGAAAGTATGGAAAAGGAGCAGAAAACAAAACCAGGGATTTACAGGTTGGGCCATTGGAAGACTGACTATATTTAAGCTACTAATTCCCATGCAATGGCAATGTACAGTGAACTGGCGAACTGATAAGTAGCTGAAACAGGTACATTTGCTAAGGCAGAGAGGGATTTTTTGCATCAAGATACAGACACCAACCACCCTGTGGAAGTGAATCTGGAGAAGTGCAATGTGCATGCTAGAGTGGTACAGGCTGGAATGCAAGCTCATATATGCCTTTCAAAGTATCTCCTAAAGAGAAATACCTGCAGTTAATTTATACTACGTATAAGCTTTACATTTTGAAATGCAATTTAGAAATTAGCAGTTGACTTGACCTGTGCCACCCATTCCTCATATGCCTTTACCAAGCCCCTTGCAAATTTAATTGCTGCAATCACTTCACCCACCAGAAGAGTTCCCTGGCAGCTTCAGTAAAGTTAGGACTTTATAGTAGATATGCTATTGTCACTTGTCTCCAGAATAGCAGAGCATCGTTTTTCAAGAGCGCAAAAGTGACTGTAAGCCAAGTATGTGAATTGAAAATGCTATCATTTGTTCTCTTGGTGCTTTAGGTTCCCGATCTTAGATAGAGGTGAGATTTCAGCCTTGCATGGTTTGCAAATGTCTCTAGTTACCTGAGTGTCATTTTAGTCACAAAAAAGCAGTTTTGTGGCTGAAGCAGATCTTCAATTCAATCTGTTGCTTAGTTCTCCAACAGCTGTACCCGAGCAGTGGAGTTAAGAGGAAAGATCTAGAGCTACTGGCAAATTAAATCACACTGATCAGTGCAGCAACCATAGAGTGTAAGCACAGTTCCAATGACTGTCACCATCATGGTCTGACTCAGTCAAAGCCCTTTATTTTCTATTGAAGTCTATTGCACTTATATATGCAGTGTTGGTGGAGGCTTGTTGAACTCAGCATTTTCCATAGCAAATATCAAACATGTTTGAAAATACACGTCACAGGTTACAATGTATACATTTTAGAGTTTTAGTTTAATGAATTCTAATGCATGCAGGAAATTGCACATGTACAGTGGCTTCAAGATACGCATATTCACTATAAGGACTAAATTTTTTCCCTTTATTAGAACTTGGGAGTTATAATACCGCACTATTTCCAAATCCCCAATAATTGCAGATTTCCTATAATTTATATAACATATTCTGTATATTTTTTAAGTAAAACCTCTTAAACATAACTGTAGTTTTAGGACTGCAAAATGTAATTTCCAAATGAAGATCAAAAACTATCCAGTATAATTAGATTATCAACTCTCTGCACATTGAAAATCCATGACAGTGCCTGTCTAAGCAGTTACCCCAGCTGTGTGACTGCTTGGTTCATGGCTGTTCCAAGGTGCATGGCACGATTCATGGCAGAAGTAAGAAGGAAAGTAGGCATCACAAAATGGGAAGATTCAGTCATACTCTGCAGAAGGTCCATCCAATCAATCTTGTCTCAGCTTTAGGAATGCCACTTCTTGAACTCAGTAAACCTATGGTTTGAAAGTAGCCTTTTGTATCTTGGAAGTATAAAGAGTAACACTCAGACATCTACATCTTCAATAATATGAAATTGCCAATGTTATAAGCAATCAGCTGAAATTAATGGAAAAAAGTCTGTTAACATATCTGTTAAGAGATCATATTTGACCTATTTCTTGATCTCGTCATGGGTGTCAATAAACCAAAACTTGGTTACATTGCATTTCTTTCCAGGTGCCAGTTGACATTAATTAGAATCTGAAAAAAGATTATAAAGTTCTGAACTCACTCAATTTTTGCCATGCTTGTGATAATTATACAAAAGCAGGTCACAGAATACCAGTATCAATGAACAAAATAAATGCTCTGAATTCATGAGACCTGTAGGAAAAATGGAAATCTGGGGAAACCAAGTGAAACACCTTTACTAGAAATAACTAGCTATATGACTTCTTATAGAAGTTCTTAATAGATTTAAATCTAATAAATCATTTCTGTGGCTTTTATACCATGAATACTTCGATATATCTTTCCATAATATTATCATAACATACCAGTCTCTAAATGGATGCAGAAAACTCCGTTGGTTCACATTCTCAGTAGAGCTGCACTGTTACTAGTAATTACTTTAAAAACATTGCAAAAGTGTAGCACAAATCAAGCCTTACTAAGAAAAAAAAGTAAGATATGTCCTTGAACATGTCAATGGTAATTATTCCAAGTTTGTGGTTCACTAGCTTCTGCAAACTTTGTGGAGTAAATACCCCATTAACTGTTTTGATGGAGGGTGCATTTGCTCTTCACTCAAGCTCGACGAGAGAGCAGAATAGGATTGTTAAATCAGGCATTTTCTTCTATGAAAAAGGGATCATCTAAGTATAGTAATTGACCATGCTATCTGACAATCTAAATGACACCATATTTCTGAAGTGATAAAGCAATGACTTTTTACTCACACACATAGTTTGCTTTATAACACATTTAAAAGGTTATTTTTTTTTAACACTTTATGCAGTGAGAGGTAGTCTTCATCACAACATACGTTAAAAACCTCCTATTTATTGCACAGGCTCTACCCAGGTAACTCTTCTGTCTCACCTTCTACCCTATATCCCTATGTCAGCCTAGAATGATTCAAAACAACTGAAGCACTGCAAGCATCCCTTTGCAAACAGCTTGACAACTCTATACACTGATTGAAAGTTACTAGAACACAGTTTATTTTTAGGACAGCTTCAGTCTTCCTTATTGGAATTCCATTTATTGCAGTCAAAAGAATACAATTTTGATTGCTGCAACTAATTAGCAGCTTAAAGTAAACAGAAAAAGAAAGGCTGAAAGACAGCACTTATTAACTTTATTTGCATGACTATGGGAGGAAAGAATTATCTAATGTTTCATCCATTTTTCCATTAAGGCCTAATTTAAGACATTGACTAATGAATACATTTTAGGAGAACAATTTACAAGTAGAAATGTGTCTTCAAATGATTCAAAAATAAGTCAGTTGCAACAACAAATGACTAACTACCCAAAGGATGTGTAATTCCCTGGTTTGTCACCACCCACCATTGTAATTCATACGAATTCATTGTAATTCATGCGAATGCAGGGAGATTATACAGATACATTGCATATGATACTGCATATATGATTACTTTTCTCTCTGTTTACAAAGTTGTTTTCCTTCATATAAGAATAATAGAATCAAAAGACAACCTCTCAGGTGGATGAAGGAGACAAGAGGGGAATTTCAGCAGAATACAGACACTGTGTTCACCTGAATGAAACCACCAAACCCCAGCCCTAATCCTAGAGGTATACTGAGGACAGCTCACACTCACTCAGCTTCCTTCAATGCCTCAGCTTTTCTTATTCAACATATTAAAGAGTGCTCAAAACATTGCTCTGTGTTGTTTGTTTTTAAGCTGGAACAGAAATAGGAAAAAAAATGCTAAGAGGTTTTTCACACTGAAATATCGTGAAGATGCTCCTTTACACAGTCTACCAGAACACATAAATGCAGGCAAATTGAGGATTAAGACTCTCACCTCAGTTTAACCCTTAGCTGAGCATCCAATCAGAACCTAACAGGCATCTGAACAAGCATACCATGGAAAATCAACTTCTAATTTTCTATAGGGAACCAAACATGGGGACAATCTGTCTAAATGTTTACCAAGCAGAAGTGTTCACTTTCATTGTTTCATTTGGGGAAAAAAAAAAAAAAAGACTTATAAACTGGCATACACCCAGACAATTGGCAACTTGAAATTCGGGTAGGTGATTCTGACTCCAGAGAAGCCCAGATTCCATTGTGCTGCCGCTTCACATAAGGAGAATAACAAAATGTCGTCTCCAGACCAGATGGCAGGAAAATAGCCTCCAATCAGAAGACAAAACATGTCAGGTCAGCTTCTGAAATGTTCATAAGCAAATGAACTTGCACATTGATTTTTGTAGCTACAAGGAAAACTGTGCAGCTTCCATAAGTCAACCAGTAAAATTTTAACATTTGTTCAGACACATGTATTTTTTTGTTGCATAGTAGATGGGTTAAGCAACTTCTTCTCATAGATTCAAAATTTATTTAAACATAAACTAATTAAAATATCTTAATTTGAGCACAATTTATGATCTTAAGCCTCCTTCTTAGTTTATGAAATCAAAAAGAAGTATGTAGAAAACTGATAAATAATCAGGAACTTATGCCTACCCCTCTTAAGTGAAGTCATAACTTTAAATTACTTAAATTTAAAGCTTTATAGACAGGTTAATTTAAATGCCTGGGAAGTTAGAAACATACATACACCTTCTACCTGTGCAGCCAAAAGGAATGATGTTAATAATCTTATATTTAATGTTACACCTCTTTACTGGAACACTTCCATGATACTTTACAAACTATATTGAAAATGTATCAAGTAACACTCCAGAGACTCAGCAAAAGCAGGTTTCATAATGGACGTTCCTTTCTCATAAAGCTGGAGAGGACCTGAACTCCACTTGTTCACCTGGGGACACTTCAGAATATTCTCCCTAAAACAGGAGGAAGCTTAGTAAGGCTGTATGTATTGCAGTTACAGACGGATACATACACAGCCATATCTGTGTCTGTAGTTATGTCCAGATAGAGATAGACATACACATTTAGTCTGCAGAGTACAGATTAATATAAATACACCTCATGTATTTGTATATGTATCACACACATTCTCACAAACACTTGCTGTTTTAATACCATCCCTCAACATGGGGTGGTATTTAATACCATGCCTCAACATGGTGCATAAGCAATCTTAACCAATTGATTTGTACTTTTTAAGTACATGAAAAAAGCATGAATTATCATTAAAATGACCTGGTGTAAAAGTAATCTACTTGAAAGTAAAGAGTGTAGAGGATAGTCTTTTCAA
The DNA here is from genome assembly GCA_013398125.1 of Aegotheles bennettii. NCBI lineage: Eukaryota > Metazoa > Chordata > Aves > Caprimulgiformes > Aegothelidae > Aegotheles > Aegotheles bennettii. Next base: position 380,673 of record VZRW01004389.1, on the reverse strand, counting down.
AAGTCCTACAAAATAAAATTGCTGTGTATAGGTATATGTGCCCTCTTTTGACAATCCTCTCCAGAGGATTGATACCACATCTTCACAGCTTCTTTCTGCCTGAAGTTTCTTTGTAATTTTGCTGAGGGCCTCAGAAGTAGATACCTGTTTCAAAGTGAGATTATGCTACAGCAGTATTTTCACTGCTAATCAGCCTACTTACCAAACTTTCTTACCCCCTCTTACCAGCTTCATTCGGTGTGACCAATACAATCAACACTCCCTTGCTTCATCACTACCTCTACTCTCACCCTCAAGTTGTTGTTTTTTTACTTTCCCCTATGCCAGCACTTCCTGCCTCCTCATCTCCAGCTACCACTACTATTGCCCTTAGATTAAAACTTGTGGCCCTCCAAGCATGCATACAGCTTTCAAAGCCACTTCCCTTTCCCTGGCATTCACTCTCAGATCTACCAGTCAGTAGAGAGCTTCCCCATGACCAGCTCTCACCTTTCCCTTAAGCCACTTCAAGCCACTTCATCCCCCCACACCCATGTTTTGCTGTCCCTGTCCCATGAGGCACTGCAGCACTATGTGCTACAATGCTTCCAATCTCAGCGCTTGGTTCCCCAGTATTTACTAAGTCTGTGCAATGTTCTGGGAGCATTAGGCATCTCATGATAGACTGAGATAGACATCTGTAATGTAGGTACTTAACTCTGAGGTCTTTCCACCTAGAACCCATGGCCCTGAATCCTCAAGTTTGTCACTACAAGTGAGTTTCACTTCTTGCTTAACAATTAAGGAGACCACATTGTTAATGTATGTGAAAGAGTTCTGCATCTCCAATGATGAAACTGAACAAGGATATAGAACATAAGTAATCTCCAGACATGAGAAACAATGGACTTGCCTTTGTGCTTCCTGTGTGTTATTTACCATCTCCAGGTACCTACCTTAATTTCTTCCTGCATTCCCCTAAAACTGTTAGGTTTGCCTTTTCACTGAAGTGTTATTCTTACTACTTTGTAACTAATTAAAATGGTTTTATGAAATATTTCTGGCAAATGTGCCCATGTCTCCCATGATACCACTGCATGCCCAAGCTGGCAAAGCATAGGAGTGTATGGGGAGAAGGAAGAGGCAGGTCGAATGCAAAATCCACTGATGGCTACTCTCATCTGTTCTAATGGACTTATGTTCAAGATTATTTGGCTCATTAAAACAAGTGAGAATCTGCCACAGTATCCTAATCTTTGTTAGCAGATGTCTGCCTTTGGACCATATGCTTGGTATAATCACTTTCAGTTGCCATTTCTACTGCGTGGTGAACAATTTGGCAACTACCTCCTCCCGTCTGAGAGGCATCTGGCACAGACAAAAGCAAGCCCTGTGGATTTTTCTAGCAAAGATATTGAAAACAAAATATGAATATCAAAGACTGTATCTGGAAAGTGCTGATAGTGCTTCCACAGTTATTTACATATTTATCTTCAATGATTTAGTTTCCTGCGTGCACAATTAAGAACATTCACAATATACAGAAACATTGAGATGTGTGATTGCACAGACAGTGAACAGAAATTTTATTATATCATGTTTTTTGTCAAAGCAATGGTACCTATATTGTTCTGGGTTCAAGACTCCCTCCACTTGTTGAGCTGTAGTCACATACTTATGCCACAGATTTGCACTTCACTATCACCAGGATTTGTTGGTCTTTCTATACCTTTTGGTAGTGAACACAAAAGTTATAGAAAAAGTGCCAAGGGAAATTTCGTGGAAAATTAATTATTAATATTATGACATTTTTAAGTCATCTCTGTGAAGTGTTACGTCTGCGTGATTAAATACATCAGGGCTGTGAAACTGCTCACAAATATTCTTCAGTCTCTTTCGCCACTTTTAAAATAATTCTCAGAATTTAGAGAAAAATTTCTTTCAGTTTTGACTAACTCTTTTGATAGATGAATGTAATCCAAACCCAGTGTTATTCACACTGTTTCCTTTTGCTTGGTCCTCATATCGATGTCGGGTGTTATCATTGCTATCACACTATAAAAGCTAGATATGCTATCTGTTTCATCCCTCGATGATTAATATTAATGTGCTCTGTAAGGCTTCTTCTTGGTTTAGTCCTTTATCACCATAGGACTATTCATTACAGATAGGCTATATAAACACATTTTGACACATTATAAGGCAAAGCTCCAATTTGTACCAATATAAATAAATCTTCTCCTTCTCTCACACAATAAAAAACTACTGTGTTGCTGGCATAGCTGTGAGTACACTAGGGACGTCTGCCAACTCAGCTATGCCAGCGACACAACTTACTTCTGCACAGCTTCCACTAATATGATTATTATTCTGAAAGAACCATGGTCTGTGGGAACTACTTCTGGTTAAGAGTTTCGTTTGCTGATTGAGTCTCACATTCTGATTTCTGAGCACAGTGATATAAATGCAGTATAATATCTAACACCAGGATAATTCCAAATCCTGTGGCTATAGAGAAAAGTAGCTCAGTAGATTGCACACAAACAAAAGTGAGAGCAGAATCTGAACCTCTTATGATAAAGCACCACAAAGATTCACTTGTTCAAAAACTCACAAATTGCAGGCAGACTCTAGTCAGCATGAGTAAAGGTGGCAGACATACGACAATGTTTAAAACAAACACGATCACAGATGTTTTAATCAAATGGTGGTTCAAATTTAATTGAAATAAGCTTAAGAGTTCGCAACTTCATTAATGGTTCAGTTCTGTACATAAAGCATGGATGGGAGGAAAGACACAGGCTGACAAGGGGCATATTAGAGAAAGCATCCCAGGAGTTTGTTTCCCTAGCAATTTACAAAGCAAATGAAGGCAATCTGAAACTTCAAACCTTACAATATCTGCTTTATTAAACTTTAGTTTCTTGTTACTCCTTTCTCATTAGAAAACTCTTTTAAACACTAAAACCTCTATATAGCTACTTCACCTCCCACCAATCCCTCTCTCTAAACTCTTAGGCCTATATTAGACTTAAAACTAGGTACATGAATTAGTTCCTTGTGATACTGTCCCACAGCGGGTATTTTACTGATCTAATAAAACCACAATGAAATGACTGTACACAACTTAATATCGAAGGTCAATTATTGATTTTAAGGGTTTTATTTCCAACCCAAAAGTGGCAGCGTGTTTGAAATCCATGCAACTGGATCTGTCTGGCAAAAAACCAGCCAGCCATAGCGACATACTGTTCAAATATTACATTTTCCTCTACTGCCCCAAGAGCCAGGAAATGACGTGTGTGTGTCGGTACATAAAGTATAGATGCCATTCAGTCATTCTCCACCTCTCTAATTATTTTTATTGAACTATTGCTTTTCAAATACAGAGTTGTCAGAACTGTAAAAAGAAAGATGGCATCTCAGTGGGGACATGAAAATAAAATAATTTAGTACTACAATTTGATGTGGGTCTCAAAGTGTCTTCTCTCCAGATTGAAGGACTTGGGTGGAAGCCTAAGTATCTGATACAACTAATAACACAACCTAAGTTGCCTAGTCTGTGCTACAGTATTAATTTCCACATTAACCTTGCTTCATTATAAGGAAATGTTTGAGAGAGAGCCTGTGAATATTAGCTCATGATGGAGTTCACACTGTAGTCACTGCAACCAGGACTGATCCAAAAAATATTCCCTTAATTTCAATAAACTTGAAATGAAAGAGCAATAGTTCATTCTTACAATTAATTGGTGGAAAAATTCACAATATACTATTAGAGGAAGATTTGAGTGTTCACATAAAATGTAAAGCATACAGAAAACACAAAGTAGTAAGTAAAAATAATGCATAGGAAAAAAAAATCCAAGAATTCAGATCACATCCCGAAATGCATACCCAAAGGAATAGCTTAAATGCTATATGAAACTGAAGTGCTTATTTCCTTTTTCTTTTAACCTTCTGAAAACGATGGAATACAAGAAGAGAAAGAACATCAAAGCATGTAATAGGAAATTAAATAGATGAAAATAAAGTTAAAAGAAATGAACAACTGTTGGACCCTTTGTGGAACTCGGAGTTCTAACTTAATTTTCTTAATTTGGTTTTCTTCTCCACTTAAATCTTCTTATTTCCAGGAAACATTTTCAAATTATTTTACACCAAGCGGGCTTTTACTCATTACAACATATTAATGTCTCTAAAGATGCTTAGCTTTTATGTGGAAACAATTTTTGAACCTGGATAGGTTAGCAGAAACTTTTCAATTCGTACCACAATTACATGCATATATCAAACGATGTCTCTGCCACCTACTTGCTACCTAGACACAGATTATTCACCATTATTTGTCAGCCTCATGAAACAAGCAACTGAACTACTTATGCAATACTCCAGATAATGAAAAATAAAGTATATCAAATGGGTATATAAAAAGTGTTTCACAGATACTCGTGGAGTAGAAACAAAAAAACTAGCAAAAGAGAATGTTTTGCAAAAGCGTTTGGAAGCCATTAGAAAAACAAACACCTGTAATTAGGGTGTGCAGCCTGAAAGACATACATTCAGGGTATTCATCTAATTATTACGGTGGTTCAGAACAGATATGAAGTTGGGAATGTCACTTGGTCTCCTCTGCTTAAAGAACTTACTCCCCCAAAACAGTGAAACACAAGAACACATTCTGTACAGAAAGATGGGAGCTGTAATGACTTACCATGGGAAGAAGTAAGTAGTAAGCAGTAAGGTATGCTAACTATAATCTTTTATCAAATAACTCTTAACATATGTTCAGTGCATTCACTGCTTTTTGCCTTCTAAGTACATGAGCTGCTGCAAATCTTTGAGAACAATTTCTATAATGCTCCCATCACACTATGTTTTATGATTTTAAATATTTTCCCCTTCTACCATTCTAGAGCCCATGTTGCTATTTTAGTCAGATGATTACATTTCCATACGTGAGGAAAAGATTAAAGAAACCTGAAGTCATATTTCAAACGCCTGTTCTCTCACTCACATTCATAATTCTATGTAAAAATCACAGCAAGGTGGAATCTGAGCGTGGAAACTCCCATAAATAATTACTTGGCCAAGATTGAGAGTCAGGCATTCTGAAATTATCTCCAGTTCAAAGCTCCCTTTATTTTATAATGCATACAACATTTCTTCATCACTTACAAGGAAATCATCTGAAGAACAGATATGTAAAATTGGGAATGGTAATCTGCTTTTGATGGAAAATCAGAGACCAGTAGGCTGTCTTCCATATGCAACGGTAATCCCAGTCCATTCATTCTGAAGATTTACAACAGCAAGAGTTAATTAACAGTATTCTAACTGTAGAAACTGCCTTCCAGGTTCACGTAATCAGAGTCTGAATTCAATACACAGTTCCATGTTGAGTAAGCAAAAATAAGCTAACAAATATGCAGCCTGTCAGTTCCAATGAACCCAGACGGCAGAGGGTTGACAGCATATAGTCTCCCATACAGCTAAGAAAATTACAGATTGTAACATGAAAGATTACACATTGTTAAGCAGTGTCAAACCACATTGGCAGTTTCCACATGTCAAATGTGTAATTACATAAGGATTATTGCTAGAAAAGCACAAGATTTGGGTGATGTGAGCTGAATGCCAACTCAGCCATCCATCTGAAAATATTTAGTGTATGTATGCACTTTGGATTAGAAATAAACTGTGTTTCAGTGAATTTGATTTTCCTTCTGCTATTTTTTGGGGAATACTTTTTGTGATTGTGGCTCTGGTGCTATCACTGATGCTATACTGCAGTGTCTAAAGGATACTCTTCCAACCTGAAGCATCATTCACACAGAAGCTGTTTCTGGCATGCCACACAAACACCTGTACACCAGCGAGGAATGAGATAGCCCCTGCTTCAGATTTCCTTGCGTTCATCAGTATAAAGCAGAGATGCAATTCTATTGTAAATAGGTTGTTTGCATATTTTTATTTCAGTGGTGATATGAAAGAAATCTGCCTGCATCCAACTACCACAGGGAGGAAAAATGGAAAAGAAGATTGTAGAAAGGTGCAAATGTACCACTTGGGGATTAAGAAGAGAAATTAAACCTGTCATAAGGCTACATTTCATAAAGGTCACTGAACAGGCCGACAGACCTCGCCACCATCTGCACAGCTTTGAAACATCAAGCATATTTCTAGATCTGTGCATGAAGCAAAGCAGAGACTATGCCATGTGGAAGTTACAAAGAGAGACAGGAAAAATAACAAAAAAAAAATTAAAGCCATGCTTTTGACTTTGTCCCAACACTTAAATAATGCAGGCAGAATTTTTTTGCTCCTGTTCAGTTCAGTAGCTGACCTACCTGACAGCAGCTACATACAGCAGAAATACTGGGACATTTCAAATAGCATTTGCCAGCTAACTCAAAACACAAATAGAGAGATGGAATTGCTCCATGATTGTTTTGAAAAAGAAGTACTCCTATTGCTTTAATACACTTTTAATTTGCTTGAGCTTATACGGCAGGAAAATCCTTTACAGCTTGTTGCATTCAGTAGAGGGTCCAAGAACAACAGCTTCTTTAAGAATAATGCTGATCAATAAGGTCATTTCAGTAACACCTGCTTCATGTGGTTCCTGTGCCTCTGGACCATCACAGACTATATTGCCAAAACAAGCAGTGTAAAAGTTATTGATGATAGAAAAAAGCAATTATGCATTCTTAAACATAAATGCAGTATTGCATTACTCAGTAGAATTCAGCTTCTGGAGCCACATAAGAACGTAAGAACATAAGAAGCTTCTTAGAAGGTAAGAGGCAGCAATTCTGCAACAGCAGAGAATCCCACATATAGCTCAAATTTAGAGCATCTTCAGAAAATATATGCTTAATAGATAATGGTCATTCTTCACATACACAGAGGCAATATTGCAAATTAGTTCACTTTCACTTTTATTAAGTTTCATTTTTTTCACTTTTATATTAGAATGAGCATTCACTCTTATTCTACATAGCATCTGAATGATAGACTGACATTTAGCAAATTCTTCTTTAAGAAGTGAAATGCAGCTTTAAATCACGGACAGGAGTTAGACTAGATGTTAAGACTTCAGCTGATAATCAGTTGTGGCTTGCCAATTGCCCTTATTAAAAGAAAATAAAATAGTCTGTTGGAGCGAAATAAGACAGAACAGCGACAATGAAGACTATAGTGTATACAGTTACCTGTATACTGGGAAAAGGTTAAACTGGCTGTGAAGTTGGGATCTCCTGCTATAAGTAATGCTGTCAGAATGACTCCACTTGCACCATGCAAGTTCTTCCTTTATGGAGGCTTCCTGAAAGGTAAAATGTTCTGCCTGTTCAACTGTGAATTCCAGAAACAATGTTTAAAACTGTGTAATTATAATGTCTAGTTTCCCTCAACAGCCTCTGAAGATGCCAGGATTTGCAGCTTCCTAGCACTAAGGCAGCACCAGTGGGATTATTCCAGCTTCCCAAAATCAATTTCAGTATGCCCAGGTTCCCAGTCTCAACTCTATAACGGAGGCTGCCTCAAAAACTCTCATTTGTCCTCAGCCAGGATTTTCAAGGCTTTTAGGCAGGGCTGGAAGCTGAATCCAAATTAACAGAAGGACTTTCAGGCTTTTCCCTTGGAGACTGGTATCATGGAAGCACTGGTCAGGGACCTGCCACTGCCTGCCTTCTTCAGCCACTGGCTTCACACCAGAATGTCTCACCAAGAACAGTGACCAGGTGCCACACAAGCCACACAAGCCAGAGGGATTGTCCACAGTGTGGACATGCCAAGGGTGCTCACATCTTTCTTGTTTTCATATTTTGGAGATACGTCTGGCAACAATTCTCACTGCCAGGTAATACAAAAGCAGCAATTCCCAAAGCCAGTTTTCTGGGAAGGCAGGTTACAATTGCCCCTGAAATCCTGTGATGTTTTGAATTCATTATTTTCCATTGTCTTGGTGAGCCAATTCCAACAAAGCACACTTTCTGACCAGCACTGCCTGGCAATGGTCTGAATTATGGTCTGAATTATGGTCTGAATTAAGATTGTCAAGAGATTGACTCAGTTTCCTCCAAAGAATTGAGTACCATCTGTGATGGGGATATACACTAGGGTATCCCAGTGCTCACTTGCTATCCCAAAGTGGAGGGATCTCCTATCTCCCATATATCACATAAAATATCTGTCAATTGCACAGGGGTGTGGATACATTAGCGTGTCCCACAGGATACTCTTATGTGTAGGAAACTTAATTATGCTCAAACTGATCACTTGGATCCGGCATTGTCATGCTATCTCAGGAAATTATCTTGTCTTTCAGAAGACATAGAACCAGACCTACCTCTTTTCCAGAAGACATGGAACCTGATTTTTCTTCTTTAGGAAAACTCATGTAGTGATAAATATTACTCATCTCCTTAGATTAATTTTGTTATCATGAACATCCACAAGATCTTACCTGTATTGACAGGGCAGCCATGAGCAGCCTTTTCTCAGACAGTTCGTCTTACATCAAGTATTTCCTAGCAGCCATCATTTGGGGTTTTCAGTCCCTTATGTTCGGAAAGTGTTTGAACACCCCTGCATAAAACAGGTCTAACTTGACCAACTTCCTCAAAACTTTGTTCAGTCAATTATTATTCTCAAAAATGGAGTTTTCACGAACTCTCTGGGCAGCCTGTTCAAGTGTCTAACCACTCTCAGGATAAAAATTTGTATCTTCATAATCAGGACTTCCCATGTTCCATCTTGCATCAGCTGCCTCTCCTATCTCTGAAACCAGTAGCAGAAATTCTGTCATGTAACAGTAAAATTAAATTATTATCCTAGAGTAAGCAACATTTAGATGCCAATGATATTTTAAAGCATTAATTTTAGCAATTTTGTTAACTAATATGTAATATATCAAGTACCACTAGATTCTGTTTTACCATACTATTATGAAAATATTAGGTATTTCATTATCAGTTACCTCAAGGAAACTCATCAGGTATGTGCTAAAGATGCATAAAAGTCTACATAATTATGCTTAGATGGTTATTTGACAGTAAGAAGCACATTTTTTTCCATATGTCACATAAAATGTTCTTTGTGGTAAAAATACCCTTTTTCAACATTTCAGGTTTGGTCTAAATTCACAGTAGGATAGCATGAAATGCTTCAGAAAAAAATTAGCTGTAAACAACTAATAGGGGACCAAACAATAAGCCTTATCAGAAATTATCTAGTATTCTATGTCTTATTTTCCAAGACAGTGATATTTAAATCAGCTCAGGCAGCATGGCAACACTCCTAGGAAGAGCTACTTCTGTTTCCATTTTCTTACATGTAAACGTCTCTCAATCTAATATTTCCTATGATATTCTGCAGTAGTTCAGTAAGGAGCTGTAAGGAGCACAGGAAAAAAGAAAAAAATATTTTCACACTAAGACCTCTTTGGAATACACATACCAGATAGCACACTCTTTAACTAGAATTGGAAATCAATATGAAGCAAAGAGTTAATTTATGTTTTGTTCTTCTCAGATACCAACAGCTATATCCCACTCCAAGAGAAAGGACACAAGAGACTGTGTTCTTTCAGCAAATTCTACAAAGTTCTGGTGAATGTGTCTTACAGTAATTGTGGATTTCTGTGTAGTTTTGTGTTCCTGAAGTAGATGTATCCAGTGTGCCTGGCTGCTGTGCAGAAGCTGAGAGAAGAAGCACCCACATCCTGACAGAGCAGAAGTGCAAGACATAGGATCGCTGCTGCGTATTCTACTGCCACCCCCTTCTCCCATCTGCACTCTTTGCCTTTCTTGCTAGCTAATCCCTTGTCAGGGAAGCATCAAACCACAGTGACCACTTGGACCTGGCATGCCACATCAGTGCTACCACCTCACAGGGCAAAGGACGTGCATGGAGCATGGCGTCACTCCAGCAAGACCACAGCAGTTCTACTGCCAGTCAGGAATATCCCTTCTAGCACATCCCTAAATTTGAAAATCATCAGTCTAAAGAATTTCTGACAGACTACCTGGCACTTTTACACCCTTGGTTAGAAACCATAAAGATGCTATAAATGTCAGAATTTGATACCATTCTGTGTGTGGGCCTTTTCCAACAGAGTTGCAAATGATGAGTGGTCTCAGGATCAGAGTTTTGGGATCACTACCTGAATATTAAAATCCTTAGATGAACATGGCTAATAAAACAAATAACAAGGTCAAGTTTCTATGTTGTTTGTCAAGCTACTATGCTGTTCAGTCTGCTCATGAGCCACATTTCTCTATTTTTCTCCACTGCTCTGAGTATGAGCCACTTTTAGTAGGGGTTTCCTTACTCAGTATTTATAGCCCATATAAAAACACTATTGTTCCTTTACACATGATAAAGACATTTTAAGGTTGGCAATTACATGCAATTTAATGGGTATCTTCAATAGACATTTGTGATTTGATAGAGAAAATAATTGTCCCATACTTATAGCCCAAGTTTGACTTTTGCAAAGATTGGCTCTCATTAGTTCATGATTCCACAGGCTTCTGTAATACCTTAATGAGACTTTTCTAAATAAAGATCCTTTCCAAATTTAACACTTACTTTTAAAGCTTTAGAGTTGACTGATGTCAAGAAGTCATGAATGAATATAACAAACATAGCAAAACACCAACTGCAGGCTGTAATAAATAATTATGGAATTACAATAACTACTGACTTCCATAAGATTATTTCAAGTCTTCAAATATCCACATATTCTTCATAGATTTTCAATTTTGCTATAAACACAAAGGCTAGTTAATAGTTTCAGTATCCCTGTTTTCCAAATTTTAAGCACAAAGTTCTGCCTACAAGCTGGATAGCAGTTAAATAATTTAAAAAAACAAAAACAAAAACAAAAAAAAAACCCAAACAAACAACAACAACAAAAACCCCCCACACCACAAATAAGCTGTCACACTGAATCATTTAAATATTAACTGCTTACTTTCCAGATTTGTCACAGTATCTGGTGGTAAATTTTCAGCCTGACCTTCCCAGCTTATAAACTCAGGAATTTTCGTGAGTGTCCCGATGTCTTGGGGCATTGGATTTATAAGACCTTAAAGGGAAACAATATTCATATAGACCTGCTTTGTTCTTTTGGAAAAATCACAAAGCCTATAATGAGTGTCTTATGTGCAACAACCAACACCACTTAATATTTGCAAACTCAGACTGTTGGAAGGTCATTTTATTTTGACATCTTCTTACTAATTTAGTCATGGCTTTCACATTCTTTGCTACTTGTCTTTTGTGTGCTTTGTTCAGTAACACAGTAAGTTACTTAGTGCTAATGAATAACAAATACATGTGCATGCTGCAGGAATGTGGGACCCTTATGGAAGCAACTCTCCTATCTGCCAGAGAGACAGGAGAACTTGCAGACAGTAATTCATATCATTTAACATTTAACATCGATGTTCAAGATAGAATGTATAGCCCTTTAGAAATGCTTATTTTTCCTGGTTACCTACAGAATGTACTTAAATGAGTAGTTCAAACCATTTTTATTGACTGAAACTGTAAATAATAGGGTTTCCCAGATAATTAGTGTTCCTGCCCTTTTTGGCTTCCTGAATATTCATTGGTTTTTTTATACAAATTTGTTAACAAACCCTCCAACAATGGTATGTTTCTCAGCCACAGACTTTTCCAGACTTTCATATTATAGTGCAGACTTCTTCACAGTTTTTTCAACATCTGTTCAAGTATACTAATACCAATTAATTAATTTTTTCCTTCCTTTGATATTCCTAGTACAACACAAGAAACTTAAAATTACGTCTCTATGAAACCAACATTACTTTGATAAACGAAGCATTTTCTCATTAACAAAAAGTAGTCATGCATATGATAAATCTCCAACAGAGTTAGCGACTGCTTATTAATGGCTGTTTGCTTGTTGATACAGTCATTTATGTTTAAACATGAGCCAGTACATTACTGCAATGTGTATAGCTGCTCCTGTTTTTCATTTCATCCGTGCATATCACACCATATTCTTGTTTCTTTTACCATTGCAAACTGGGAGCTACTCCTATTCAACTTAAGCAATCACATCATCTTAATACTAGATAAAAATGAAAACAAGAGATAAAGCCTAGATTTTTCATGCACATACATTTGCAATATGTCATGGATGCTTTATGTTTTTCTGTTCCTTTTCTAGGTATATTTTCTGAGATCTGCTGTGCTAAAGCGTTCAAAATTATATTGATGAATTATTCAACAACTCTCTTAACTGTGATTTATCTGAAAGCAGAAAGAATTCATCACCAGCAGAGCTAAAATAAACACACCCTTATGACTTTAAGATTAAATTACTGACATAAACAAAATCTGAAATTCCCTCATACAATGCTCTACATGAACATCAGCAGAGAAAGAAATGAAATATTTTCTTGTAGGGGCTGTAAGAGTGCAGAGTTTCTCAGCTAAGATCATATCTCTTCTTCTTTCACAAGGATAGCAAAAGAATTACGTATTAAAAATTTCATTCAGTTGTCTTTCTGACAATGAGTGATGATGTAAACTGGAATTTACAGGTATTGCTAAATGTTTCATATAAAGCAGGCAATAAAAAGGGCAGTTTACCAAGGTTCTCTTGATGCCAGTTTCCAGCAATGAGTAAAATCCACAGCATACAAGGCCTATGTATTTTTTTATTTAACTTTACCTGACATGCTTTTAATTGGCCCCTAAAGAACAACTTACCAAGCAGTGAATCCAGTCATCCCCCGGGCCCTGTAACCAGGGGTACACAGTTCAGCTTTAGTTCTATGCTTCATAATTAAGCATCCATGATGAATACACACACAAGATTGAAACACAGGATCCCATTGTGCTTTCACTTATTTGCAAACATGAAAAGTTTATTTTTAAGCTCAGCGTTGTATAGAAGGTCTTTTCTTTCCCTCCTGTCACATGAAATACCAGAGAGGGGTAGTTATTCTGGAGGGCCTTTTTTTGTCACATGTGAACAGGATGGAAATTAAGTTCCAGACCAAACATTTTAGGATTTGTAACAGGAAAAATGATAAAAACAAAAACCAGACAGAATTCTTCTACTGCAGTAGGAGTCCTTAATAAATTAATTTAATTCTCTTGGCTTATGATAGCATGAGGAAGTTCAGACTAGATTTATTATACACTTCTTACCCAGTGCACCTCTTTACATATTTTTATATTTTTTCCCGTATGTTTCAAGGAAAAAATTATCACAATTGCACCTTTATCTGCCAGACCTAGATCTGGCTTTCAGGTTTTTGAGCTGTTTAGATCCAAAGCCTGAACAAAGTCAAATATCTAGTGACTAGTGAAAAGTTCTTACCACAAACTATAAAGTTGTTTCCTTTTTTCAAAAGAGACTTTCTTTTCAGTTTTCTTTCAAAAATTTTCACAGTATTTGTCAAAGTTTGATTTATCACTGATTTAACACTACTACTGGTGGAAAAATCAAATATATAATTTTAACATAATTATTTGAAAATATTAGAACTTTTAAAACAACTCTCCAAGACATAATTTTTGATTACAAGTGCACATTCTCACAGTATTACTTCTGAAGTACATTTCTAGTTTAAAAAGTTTATATGCAAGCTACTTTTTCTCTGCTGTATTTCTCAGCCTCTTGCTGGAAAACGCTTATCCACATGACTTCACTTCTGTTTTCATCTTGTCTCAACTCGCCTTGGACTCCTTCACCCTATAAACTTGAATGCCCTCTAACAATGGTACTATGATCTGGGATATTATATTAGATACAAAGGAGATAGTAATCATAATAGCAGTAAGTACTGTAAGCCTTTTAAAATCTTGTGCAAAATCCCACTCTTTCAGTTTCAAAGGCATCATGGTACTGCCTCATTGCTTCTTTCATAACTTTTGTCTTTGGCTAACCCTTGGGATACAGAAGAAATACCTAGTCACTTGAAGTGTTAGATTGACACATATCCTAGAACAGAAAATAAGCTACTTCTGTTTCTGAAATAAGCAAAAGAGAGCAAGCTATGTGGTTTAGACATTGCAAAATATGGGATTTTATGTGATCTTTCTCCTCTTCTGGAGTGTATACTGATGCACACATTCTGCTTCCTGCTGAAGCACACATTATTACACAACAAAGGGCTTCAGAAACAACGAAAAACACTCTCTTATTACATTAGCTGCTACAATAGCATGACTTTCATGCAAATATTTTCCTTTAAAGTTATTACTGCAAAAAATTAAATGCATGTTTATCAGTAGCACCATTGCCTTCATGCACAGAGTCTTTGTAAGATTATAGCCTACATCTCTTTTCTATGTATGGTTTACATAGCCAGGTGATCCTCCTTAGTAATATATTAGTACACTAGGAAAAAAAATTATTTTTAAATGGATATGTTAAAATGTAATGCCTGAACTGACAGAACCTCCTCTGCTTTAGAATAATAATAATAAAAGAAAAAAATTGAAGGCATGTAGAAAGTGTACTTATAAGAAGATAGTTTCTCAAATTTCTAGAAAAAAAAATTGCCACAGGTTTATACAGCTTGGAGATACATTTTACTGAAATTATTTCTGGTTTAAGGCTTTTTAATTATTTTTCATTGTCTCTCAAATGTCTGATTATGCTGAATAATATTCCACCCTTCAAAAAGTTCCATCTGGTATCAGTGGAAAAAAACATAGGAGGAAGATTACTCCTCAATATGCAAGTAAAAGTAACAAAATCAGATCTTTACTATGCACATTAATATTTTCAAACACCTTTTTATAGATACATATACAACTTTAATTCTTACAAATTTATCAGAAAAAAATAATCTCAAAGGGTCAAAGAAAATCTTCGGACACTGAACAGAGACATATTTTCTCAATGTTTTGCCAACTTTCAAATTTTAGTATTTTCAAAAAAAATAGGAAGACTAAATACAAATATTTTTTTCTATTTTTACAAGACCATAATAAGGAGACAAAATAAACCCAACAGAAACCATAAAAAACATTAACCTGACCAGAAAGTATTTTTGCCTTGTCTAATTAAAATTGCTGAAAGCTGTAGAAGTTTTAACCATGTTATTTTTAATCTTTTGATTTGGACTTATTCCAGAACTTTACTAAAAGAGTTTATTGTTCTTCTAATTAAAATATTAAAATTAAACAAGAAATAAGGAAAAGTAAGAAAGAGTTTAAGTCAAGAGTTTTCCAAAGAGATCTCAAAGGATATTTTTTTATTTTATCAAATCGTAGAAACAAAAAAAAAATTGAGGGTGAAGATAACAAAACAATATCTCTAATAGAAAGAGACTATGCAATACAAGTTAAAATTAAGACATTTTTGTCATCCACATTTTCTTGAAACAAATTTATGTCACCTTTTCCCCAGTTCATTGGGTTTATTTATTTTACAGTAAATTAACAACCCTTGCAGCTTCTGGCTTTTGCTTTATTTTTTCTTTTAAGCAGCAGTTCAGTAACATCATTTTAAGGCATGCTCTTCCCAAGAGCCATTTGAGTTGACATTTATCACAGAATTTAGAACACTGAAGTACTGTATTTCATGATGAAAAACGTGATGTACTTTTATTTTAGGAGCCCCTGAACAAGGATTCAATTTGAATATGAAGCTATCATCGATTTTATATTGTCTTTGTTGAAATTATCTGTTCTGGAGTCACTGCTCAACAGCTGTGATAAGGATTCACGGTGGCAAAACCATTAAAGGGAAATGTGAATCTTGCTGTGTCATACATTAGAATTAAAAGAATGAAACATCCATTTGTAAAAAGCTGCTTTTGCTGTAACAGCAGTAAATGGAAACTCCAGAATATATGTAACAGCTGTGGTGCATTTAATGCACTGCCCTGTCCTGTTCAAAAATAATTGTTTTAAAATAATGCGCAAGAGTAGGTTATTAGTGTTACTGGTTATGTGCCTTAAAATAATGAGTGGTTTTGACTCAAAAATATTTCCTTTACAGAAAGATATCAAGCAAAATACTAAACATTAACATCTTCCTCTGTTAAACAAAGCAAACCATGCCATTTTAAAGGCTAAATTTTATTTTTTCTTTTTTTTATGGAGGTTATTCCTAATGATATTTAGTGAAAAACAAGTACATTTTCAACATGAGCACAGTTTCAGAAGTTTGATGGTCTTAAGTAACAAGGACTAAATCACTTTATGAAAGAATGTAACAGAAGGGTATTTTGCTCCATTCAGTTCAAGTCACTGCTGATTTAGAAGTGAGCTTGCTTTCTTCCTTGCATTCTTTAGCTAGGATTTGTGAAAGCAAATATGAATATCAGAGGAACGCCATTACTGGAGGTTTGGGAGTGAGCTGAAAGAAGCCAAAAGCACCACAAAAGGAAGCAATGCAGATCAGATTTCTGAAAGAATTATTTTTCTAACCACAGCTGGAGAGTTAACATTGAAAGCAAATGTTAAAAGCTTTGAACAGTTGTGTATCTTTACCTGGATTAGATTATACCATTGTAACAGGAAAATTAGTCAAACAAATTAATCTTGTGTACCTAACCATTACTTAAAACAGAAATGAAAGGAACTAAGATGCACTTGTTTTTAAATTAAATATTTACATTTAACATATTGTCAGCAGTATTTTTAAGGTAGTTCTGCTGGAACTTTGTTAAGACTGGTTTGGAGACATGATATTTGCCCACCCTGTTCCACACTTCCATCACTGAAAAATGTGGTATTAGTTTATTTGGGCCTGGTCTTTTACCCTGGGCTGCTGGGAACAGAGTTTCAAATGGAGTGAGCCCAAACAGGCTGGTTCAGCCGTAACCAGCATTTCTCAGTGTGCTACAGAGTGGCTTCAAGAGAGAACATCAACCAGTGAACTGGCTTTCACACCTACCGGTTAGGTGCTGCGGACTCCTAACATCTCAGGGACTTCATCTCCAGTGGGGAATTGGAAGTCCAAAGTTAGTACCTAGGCTGCCCCTGTCCTTGAAGGCTCCCTGGCACACAAAGGTACTGGATGCCTCAGACGCTGAGCCAAAAATGAGACATTTTGAGTAAGGAACCACCCATATATAACCAAGAATGTGATGATTGTGATGATTGTAAGAGTATTTCTATAGTACTAGTCTTATACAGGGCTTATATAAAGTTTATCCTTTAAGCTTATACAGTGTCATGCACAGTGCCCAACATCTTTTTGAATAATGGAGGCCAGATGTCAAAGGCAGAAAAGCTGTACAATTACCCTGTCATGACAGACTCTCCTGCCTCTTCTGCCCTCAAGGAAATAGTCCTAAGCAAGGACTCACTGTCCTACTTCCGAAAAAGCCACCTTGACCATTCATAACAGAGGCAGGGATCAGTATTCCTGCCTGCCCATATGACACTCTGTGTAGTCCCACAGCCAGTTATCCCAGAAAGATGATCTATAGGCAGGATAACCTCCTGGCAAAGGCAGGACTCCAGAGCACAGGCCCATCATTGTCCAGGTGAATAGTCCAGCCACCACCTGAAATAAGCATTCTCCACCCTGTCAGCCAAAAGCTCAACTGATGGCTACAACTGCATTTTTTCTGTGGTGCTCCACCCATATGGCAGTAGCGAGAGATTCTTCCAAAACACCGGAGGGCTCTCAGGTGCCACACAGCTTAGTTTCTGTATTTTAAGCAGGATTAGGTATGAAAGACTTAATTGAGTTGCTCAGGGGGAGATAACAAGAGAAAAGGTTCATCGCATGTTTGGGTAAAAGCTAGATTAGGCAGATACTTGATGGGGATTCTGTGCAGGATATCCATTTCCATTGTCCACCAAGACTCAGCTCAAGCTTTGCTTGGCAAGAGAGGCACCTGAATTATTGATGCAATTGAAGCACGAAAACTGCTTTGCTAAGGACTTGCCATGCAGCTCAGTATGTGTTGACTGACAGATACCTAGCAAAGAGCAAGAAAAATTGGGGTCTCAAGTATTATATCCAGATCCTAGTGACACTGTAAGAGGAAGACTTCAGAGTATAAATTTAGAGCCGTAAATTAGTCAAGAGAATGTATGGAGGGTATGCTGGGATGACAATTCTATCATAACTTGTCACCTTGGGTATGCAGACTCAGATGAACTGTCTGCTGTCATCTTTGGCTACTTGGGACTTAACAGAATTATGTTCCCATTGTTGCCTTTTTTATGTACTCTACTATATGCAAACTAAATTAATACTACATACAGTTTCCATGTTTCAATTCCCACAGACTGATAAATTTGACAAAATTGTTTCATTAGGAATAATTCTACTATGCATAAAATTCAATGAGATTAAATAGAGAACTTCCACCAGCTTCAAACCAGCCAGGATTTCACCTACTGAGAAACCCAATAGTAAAAAGTTGTGGTCAAAAGTAAAAAGTCATGGTCTTTTACATGGAAGTATCAAAATCAAGTTTTGTTACATAACATACACTCCTATAGGAAGTGTAGCAGAGTTTAGGCATCTCATAGCAGAGGAAGAGCGATCAAATGTTCATTCTAGACTCATGCTAGAGCCTGTTCCAAATAACTCAGCTTTACAGGGAGCTTATTCATTCAAGTTGAGAGGTTAAGAGGGTTAGATGTGATCCTTGGCACAACATTTCTCTGTGAACCATGCTGTCTTGTAAACGATAATGTATAGTGGGTCACAAAAACTAGCCCAACTTTGCCTCCCTGGTCTAAGAGGCTCACAAAGCTCAGGTGACCACCTGATCCCCAGCAAGACAAGAAAGGCAGCAGAGCTACTAGTGCTATCAAAAACTGTGCTCTTTTATAATGCCTGCAATAACTGTAAGGATTCTATCTACTAGACAGGCAGGGGATTCTGGCCTCTTGGATAACTTTACAAGAAAATTTAATCTACTGTCTCCATTCAGCCTATTTACATTATAATATTTTAATAAAATGACCAACATTTTAAAAGAAAGCATGCATGACTTAGACACTCCACATGATTTAACAGCTAGGAAAGCAGCTTTAATTTAATTTCAGATATGTGACTTGTTATCTCAGAAGCTATAATCACCTATCTTAGTTGCTTACATATAAAAAACATTAGAGAATTTTGTGTAATTTAGAGGAACCACTATCTCAGGATTTCTAACAATGCAAAAACAAATGAAAATGCCAGACTGTATAATCCATTGCTGCTCATTAATGATCTCACATCAAACACGTGTGTGTATATATATATATATATATATGGGATAAATACTAGCTCTCATAGGTGAAGCCTCAGGCTATATCTGATGAGGGAACTTGAGAATGTTTCCCTGCTTTGCATTTGGCTCCATGCCCTAGGCAATTCCCTACCAGGACAAAACCTGAACACACAACTTTTTCCACTTTCCACAGAAAGGAAACCCAAATACACAGGTCAGACAAGATCTGTAGTGGTGCATGGACCAGAACTTTGGGGCATGCACAATATACCTTGGCAAAAGTCTAGGTGCAACTTTGAAAATTTAGTAGGAGACTGATTGAAGAAAACTTGAATTTGTAATGTCTGAAGTGTCTGTTAAAAATGAGCTTCCCCAATATCAACTTGCCACTAAAATCAGCGTTTTAGAATGGGGCTCCACAGTAAGAAGTGTCACACAAGCAAATATTTGGCTATCAACATTTGAAAAATTCTTCAGAGTCAACTTTATAGTCAATGAAAAAGAAGGAAAGAAAAACATGGAGCACTGGCATCATGATAGGTACATCCCTAAATTCAGTGACTTAAGCTAATTTAATTTTATTCCTTTTTTAATATATCAAGTGAAGAAATCTCTTAATCAGTGAAATATAATATTAAAGAAAAATAGAAGCTCTCATAATAACCCAGTATAACATACAAGACAACTTCAGAATCCACAATTCTGAGTCCCCAGGATTTCCGGATTCAAAACCACATGAGTTTCAACTTTCAAATCATAATATTATTTCATTATATTGAAATATTAAGAATGTTGCTACAATTTTTTTTCAGTCTCTAAAACAGCAGAGAACAAAAAAGAGAAACTACCAAAAAAACAAGAGCAGAAAGTATTATAGCTCTGGACAAAAAATAGCAACATCATAATTTCAAACTGGCTATTTTGCATACATGTCAAACGAGGTGCCTGCAAATTTAGACATTAGAGCTGCTGCTGGTGGTTTTGTTTCATTTTTTCTCTTTGTTTCTAGTTATGTCTGTGTCATTGTAACCCTGTTACATCTCAAGTTATAGGATTACTATCAACCTCACTCCAACTCATTAAGGAGAAAAAGGCTCTTTTCTTCTTTTGACAAGCCTCTGAAAGAGTTTTTAATTTCTCCATTCTCTATATACATTATTCATAAATATGCATTATTGAGTACCTAATGTGGGCTAAAAGAATTTTCATGGATCACATTTACACTCAGAGAAAATTACTTTTTCAGAGACAGCTCTAACAACATCACTGAAAACTTTATTTTCGTGGAGCAGTGATCAAAAATCTCAAAGATATCTGCTCAAAATACCAATGTGTGTGTATTCCCTACATCAGGATAAAACTAACAGAAATCTAGGAATAGTGTCCTTGGAAATCTAAGGCAGATTTACTGAGCTCTAGTCAAATTGGTATTATTGCCAAAACAAATATTCTGGATACATTGGTTTAGCAATTTGTTTCACTGCAAAGTTCTGTTGGAAGATTTCTAGCTACAGCTATTGCACTTATTCGCAGGAATAAGTGCAGGAGTATCAGTTTTCCCCTGCTACATCAAAATGGGAGAAGAAGGATCTTTCTATTCAGAAGAATATTCATCATATACTAGTGAAATATGGCGACTTTTGAGATTTTATTTCATTTTTCTTAATTTGATATGGCTGATGTAAAATTTTAATAAAGCTAAAAAATGCTTCCAGAAAAATCTGTAATGCTTCATCAGGTGACACTCTCAAGTCTATAAGTGACAAATTTAAACCTTCTATTTCTCTTTTTTTCCTTCTGTTAGCATACTGTTGTCAAAAACACAGGGGAATGTATGTGTCTCCTAAAATCCCTGAGGAATCTTTGCTATTTGCTCAGCACACACAGTGGTACACAGTTGGCATTTGTCTTGCGTTGTGCATGGTTACCTCCCTTCACTTACAAACACAGCAATATACTTTAGGTCTACATATACCTACACTCCACTGTAAAGGTCTTTGATAACATCAACAAAGTACACAAGACTTGATGAGACAGATACCCAATACACCATATAATTCAGTGACCCTTTGTAACTGGCACGTATGGCCTTGTGCTCTTTTTCCATTAAACAGCTTTCCTATAGAAGACTGGCAGAGCATCAGCTAAATCAGTTCATTTCTGACCTGGGACTTTCAACAAATTTTAGCTTGAACCCACAGAGTTCTGACTTTAACCTTAGCTCTGCTATTTCAGTCCAAGCACAGGTTTAAGAAGGTGACTAAGCACAGTAGTTACCCTGAAAGGGTCACTACCTAAAGGATCTGTCTGCACTTTGCAATGGGTTGTGGTGCATGATCCCCTACTCCAGCATCAATTAAGCTTGTTTCAAAATTGGAAACACTATACTTAGTTCACCAGAGTGAATTGAGCCCCTTTTCCTCTGGAACAGAAACCGACCTCTTCCTGTAGCATCCAATAGTCCTGAGGAGACCTGCTACTCTGCTCTGAATTGTGGGGACTCTGAGGTTTCCCTACATCGAAACTGTAAGAGCCCATTTTGATAGAGCAGTTTTTTTCTCTCAGACCATGTTATGCAAAACAACTAAACACAGGGACGTGGAAAAAGTGTTGTCACAAGCACCATAATCCAGGCTCAACACCACCTCTTGCACCACCACTGCTTTCTGCATTATTTTCCATCAGCAATCTCATACAACATTTTCACACAGGAGCAGCAGCTGGGAGGATACAGCACCATATCAAGTGCTAGGGATACCTCACCTGTGTATGTGCAAGGGCATGGAGAACTGCCAATAGTACATTTATTTCTAAATAACTGACCCCAATACTTCTATCACCATTTAGGCAGTACAGATATTCTTGATTTTGGCTTTTTGTTTAAAAAAGAGAAGTTAGCCAACAACAGCCCATACTTTTCAGGTATCATTTGGTAATGTAACTGTGCAACTTCAGAGTAGTTTCAATAAGTATTTAACTAATTCCAACCTTACTTTCTGCCAACTTGTTAGATAGCGCTACAGGAAAACTTGCACAATACCATCTTTTCCTATAATAGTAAGAGTAGCCCTTCTTTTTAGCCTTTTTTTGAGGATTAGGAGAAATTTAATTTTTCAAAGTAGACCAATTATGTAGTGGCTGGCCTTTTCCACTATGTATTGCACAGTAAAGGGAGAGTTCCCCTTTCCACAACAATATGCATCAAATACTTCCCTCAGTTTTGGGACTCCATGCTACCAAAACATGTCCTCCTTAGCTTCTCTTTGCAAGAAGGTGAAAACCTTTGACTTCATACACTTTTTCTTCTCTGTCTTTGCTTAGGTGGGGACAGGAGGGGTAAGCAAGATGGACTGGATTGGAGGTGTTTAGTGTAAATATCACTGTTTCTGCCGTAGTGTTGGCTTCTGCACTTGAGCTGAAACTGTCTAGCATCTTGCACAATGCTCTCCAGAGCTCAGATTACCAATAGGCAGATAACATTACTTTCCAAAAGAAGGATTTTTGCCTGTCACCTTGCAAAATGGCAGAATTTGTTGGAATCTTAGCTTCTTTTCCCAAACGCTGGGCATCGTTTTAGCTTGCGCTGTCTCAGCATAAGCAGCTACTTGCGTTGTGTTTGTGTGGAGCCTGGAACTAGCATCCCACATGTCTTGCCTTCTCCACCCCACCGGGGTGCTCTGCGGACCCAACACCCATTAACAATGCCCATGAACTGTATACAGAGACTCATTTTGTTTGAGAGGTACTAATCTTTACCTCTCACTACATCCCCAGCACTCCTTCTGCTCTGAACCAGCACCCCTGATGCAATGTGCTTTTGCTCCCACTGTCTCCACTTCCCCTGTTTGGTTTGGGTGGTGGGAGGGTACACACTGAACTCCTTGCACATGAAACAAAAGTGGCAGTGCCCTCAATGTGCGTTCAGTCCAAAGGCCCAGACTACAGCTATATCAAAGCAAAACTTTCAAATGGTGTGCAGCACAGATATCCCATTACAGCATCGGTGGACGAGCTCCTGATACACCCCCTTTCTGCCTAACTTAGATACAGCCTTCTCTTACTAATCCTGATTCAAGCCCCACTTGGTTTGTTCCCCAGGATTCAATATAGCTCTTGCAGATGCAGTAGTCTGCCTCTTCATTTAAAATCATTTACAAACCGTTCTCACGGTCTTTGATCTCTATTTAAAGCACATCACTTGTTCTAATTTTTTCTGCCACTTCCCATTTCATGATACTGCTTTCTTTGCCTGAACTATCTGAAAAATCACTATATGTCAAGTACTTCAGCAGTAATTTAAAAAATAAAGTTCTCTTCTACGGTTTCTCTTCTTGGTTTAAGTAGCATTTCTGCCTGGTCGGGTATCAGCAACCTGCATTTTCCCTCCAGGTTTCAGCAGGACCAGACTCAGAAGTGTCCCCATTTCCACAGTTCACACCAGATGTCACTCAGCAGTTACTTAGAGGCCACAAGACAGTCACCCTCTGCCTTTCCAGGGTGCTGGAAGGCAGTGGGTCAGCATTGCTCCAGGGGCTCTGTGAAATCCAGCATCCTTTTTGCCAGATGGCCCCACAGAAGAAGCAGTGAACCAGCAGTTATGGGTTTGAGTGAGTGGCGAAAAGGGGAGCACTGCCACCTTCTTGGTAAGATTTCTTTCTTTGATGATGAGGCATCAAAGTAGGCTTAAGTCTCTACAACGCAATGCAGGACACAAACCAAACAAAAATCCCAGGTCCTGGGAGTGGTGGAAGGTGTTTTCAACCATTACTCACCCCAAATAAAGGATCTGGGCCTTAAACTTTACCAAACTGGAGTGGGCTGGTGACAATGCCTCAGTTGAGAGGGTGAGAATGCCTGTCGTGGAAGCCAGAAGTCACCACATCTGGCATGGGTGCCACAAGGCACAAGGTGCTGAGGTGACTGTGCTGGCAGCTGCTGTGACACTCTGACAGTGCGCTGAAAGAAATGGGTCCCTGGAAAAGGCTGGTGACGAGCACTGCATGCCAAGCTCAGACTCCATCCATGGGGGTAGCTTTGTGCATAAAGCCACAAACTCTGGATGGATCATCTGCACTCACATGAGGCAAAATGCTGATTAGCAGCTTCAGCTTTTTCAGTCTGGATCTCAATTGGACTAGTGTTCAAAGGCAGAAATATGACAACCTAACAATAGCTGTCAAAAGCACAAGCTGGAAGCCAGTATAGTGTCTGGGTTATTCAGACTTGTGAATTGTGTTCTGAGAATCTAGGGAATTAAAGATCTAACTCTCTTAAGGCATTCCGCTTAAGGCAAAACCATAAAACCCCTGAGATAGGAAAGTAAAATATCAAATTGGAACCTAATCATCTCAGCAGTTTGAGAATAATACCTGGACTTTCGTTTTAGAATTTGCACTTGGTTAAAAGGAAGATGAATTAGACCTCTATGTGACAAGAGTTGATTCAGACAGTATAGAGAAGGAAGCAAAAGTTAGTTTTGTGGGGTTTTTTAATCTATTTTTTTTGCTTTCCTTGTTTACAGTGACATACCAATTACAATCTAAAAGCAAGAGCTGACATGCTTAGCTTCAGTAGCACAATAACAGTTTCCTCTCCTTGTGTGCCTACTCTTCTAGAGTAACGTGCTTTATAGAAGAGACTGCAGCACCTCAGTTAACATGACTGGTTGAAACGCATCCCTGTAACAACCACCTCTCTACTACACACTAGAAGAATTAAGACATTAAATCTCCTTGCCTTTTCCTATTAGTGAGGATGTCCAAAGTAAACTATAGGCTGTCAGCAGCTCTCCTTTTAGGATCTTATCCAGCATCATCCAAAGTCCCTGGTTTGCCTTCCTTTTACTTTATTAACCCAATAAAGTTGCATATAACACATTTGTTCACAAGTTTGAACTAGCCAGCTGGCAGCTCATCCTGTGGCCAAGCACAGCATTATCTCTCCTTTATTCTGCAGCAGGCCAAACCTCCTCTGCACAGGTCCTCGTGGTCCTCTGCAGGAATGCAGGTTCCCCCATGACATCCCCTGTGGGCACCATTTCAGAAAGGCCTCGGTGTAACTCCATCTTATCCATTGTTCTAAAACAGTCTCTGTGTTCAGGCTTTCCTAATTTAACAAGCACCAGCAAACGTTGCGGTGAAACTGCAATATCTGCTCCACTTCAGAGAATTTTAGGAGCAACTGCTGAAGCTGTGGAAACAAACAAGGACCCTTTTAAAAATCCCAAAAGACTCTGACTTGTCATATTGCTGTTAAATGTGGGCTGGCACCCATAAACCATGGAAAATTGGTACAAATCTCTTGCAATAAGAAAATAGGTGTGGAGGAAATAGCAGCTTTGCAAAAAATTGAAACCTGTGTTTAATTTTCTAACAGGGAGAGTTTATGAACCTGATTCCTATAATTAACACTTACACACACAGTTCCCTGTCCTGAGTCCCATCCAATACAAACATTGGTTTTCCAGCATGGGAGAAACCTGTGATGTATACCACCGCCAGAAAGCCAAGCACAGGGGAGTAATGCGTGCTACATAGGTGATGCAGAATGCACAAGACAACTTCATTTTCTCTCCCAAAAGAAGTGTGAATCTTTTAGTAGGTAGATTCTAATCTAGGTCAAGAATGGTGAAACAATGGTATATTGGCCAGATATGGCCTGCAAATTCATTTCATATAACCTATGACATATTTCTTTCCTGACTTATATATTGTGCCTATGGAAAGACTATACAGCTCTCAGCTCAATAGATAGATAGATAGATAGATAGATAGATAGATAGATAGATAGATAGATAAATCTGGCCAGTTGGTTTATGTTTGTCCCTTTCTGCCCAACAGGCTACCTCGCAGTCTTTATCGTGTTGATGCTATCATTCCTTCATCTTTCTCCTGCGCTTTCATTACTCCTTTCCACCATATTTTTCCTCTCTATATTTTTATTCTAAGCTGAATGCAAACCCGAACCCATTTATTCTCAATTTATTAAAAACTTTAATAATGCTTACGTGAAGTAAATTTTCCCTGTATGAAATCAACTTGTTATTTATAACATTGTACACCAAGTGTAACAATCTTTTTATCCTAAAAAAGTTCTAAAACCAGTGGTTAGTCCTTACAACATTCATTTGTCATTGACGTTATCCCTGTTACAAAAAGCAAAGTAACTATAAATAAACCAGTCAATATCTTAAAAGGGAACACTATTTGAGCTAGCTATGGAGTGTTCAGTTTTTCACTCCTGAGGCTATACATTAGTAAGCCCCTTATTAAAGTTGTATTTTCCAAGATTTAATTGAGTTGCATGAAACTTTAAAAATCTGTTCCATGGTTTGCATTTTTAATACTTTCTGCACTTGCTTGCATGTAACTGGGAAAAAAAAGCTCCTTTCAGCTATTGCAGTCTTGCAATCAGAAACGAAACTCATTGAATATTCTTCTATAAAGATGTGTATTTATAACATCAGTTAATCTACAACCAGGCCTAAGTGCAGAGGACCAGGTAACAGACCTAAATGTCTGAGTTCTGACAATAGCTTGTTACTTTATGACTTTGGGCAAATGGTTTGGCTCTTCTTTATGTACATCTGTGACTGCCTGCTATCAGAATTTAACTAATACTGTATTAAATATTTAAATAACATCTAGTATAACTAACTTCATAATGGGAGGTTCCAGCCTGAGATTTCAAATACCACCGTAATGCAAACAGATTGGAGTCAAACAGAAAATGCGGTTTTCCTTTCCAGCTGTGGAAAAAATTGTATTTGTGTTGTATCCAGAACAGCCCCCCATCACTTCAAATGGTAAAATACTGGCTCTTTGACACTATGACTTATTTAGAAAGGAAGCAAATGTCCTGGATAAGCAACTCACTCTTCATAAATATTAACAGCATTAACTATTTGACAAGATAAATCCATGGTGAACCTTACTTTACTAAGTGAACCTTACTTTAAGGTCAAAGCCATCCCTCTGGCTATTGCTTGCAAAATGTACAAGACAGAGGACTTGTACACATCTATTTTTTCTACCCTATTTCTCTCTCTATCTTTTTAAATGATTTAACTACCCTAGGCTAAAAACATGCACTTGTAGATGATTTTACTTTCCAGGTGGCTTCTCCCAGCCTTTCTAATAGGAGAAATTCTGTATTTGAAGCATATACAAACTATCATTTAAGTCTAAAGAAAAATATTGCCCAAGCAATGTCAGTTTTATGATGCTGTTTATTACCAGCTATATTATCACAGTCTGAGGCAAGGATTACATGGCTCCTACTTACAGGTAATCCATTCAGATCACCACTATACCAAATGAGTACGGTGCAAGGTTGTACTAATTTAACCATTTTAGTTCCAACATGCTTTTCACAGGAAAAGACAATAGAGTGAGACTAACATATGGCTTTAATAAACAAATAGGATTCATTTAGTTCTTACATTGAAAGCCATGAGGTGAAAGGCAGGGAACCCAAATTATGAAGTTCTTTCAGAGATACATGGCAACTGGGAACATCAAATATCTCCTAAGCTTCTCCAACCTCTGCAGAATCAGAGTAATTTCATACATCAGCCTTCAGCGGCTCAGTTCAGGGAGATTAGAACTGAATAGTAATGAAAACACAAAAA
Source organism: Aegotheles bennettii (assembly GCA_013398125.1). Taxonomy (NCBI): domain Eukaryota; kingdom Metazoa; phylum Chordata; class Aves; order Caprimulgiformes; family Aegothelidae; genus Aegotheles; species Aegotheles bennettii. The sequence continues at coordinate 352,878 of VZRW01004389.1, read as the reverse complement.
TAATGTCATACATTGAGATCTCCTCAGCCACGTCAAGTATGTTTCTAGAAGCCTCTTACTAAATGTGAATAGAAATAGCAATTTTATTTTTTCAGCATTGCTAAACTTACAATCTCAGTTGCCCCATAACTTGGGAAGTAATGGACCCAAGATGTTAGGACACAAATATCCTGAGCATCTTTTGCTAGTTTCCAGGCTCATATTTTTCTAAACAGGTCACAGATTGCCCTTTTGGCTCCCCGGGTAGTGTCACTGAGCACATCATGGATGTGTGTCATGAACATCTGCCTAGTTCATGACCTCAGTCACAGAAAAGAGCTACAACCCAAGCAAACTAGTTTTACAAACGTTCCCACAAGAACTCCAATACACAAATCACCAGAAGATTGAACTTTACCTGTAAATGACAAACAAAAAGTGATTTGGCATGTGCAGAATACGACATGCTGACAAAAATAAAGAGCAAACTCCAAGCAGGAGTGGGAAGAGACATGAAAGGACAATAAAATCTCTCCCCTTCCCATCCTTATGAAAAAAAATGTAACACTTAGCAAGTTATCCTTATCTCTGCTATATTACTTTCACAAAAAATCTGTTTTCTTTATCAACTGGGATGAATACATAGCTCACGGAGTCACAGACAGGCTCTCCTAGCACTAACTTGTCTATGCAAGCAGACAACTTGCACCAAATAGTTTAGGGGGGCTTATTTGGTGGAGTGGGGAAGGAAGAAATAAAACAAGCTAATAACTCCAACAGTCCCCTTCAATCATCTCCTAAAAAGGGTCAAAGTGCAACTGCCCTGAAAAATCCAGGCTGGGTCTAGGCTGAATTCCTCACATTGGTGAAATTCCAGACACAATCAGGAGACCAGGAATGACAGGGAAAAGCACTGACCATGTGCAATATGAACAGCAATTATCAAAACCATTGCCAAGTTTACATCCCATGAATGCACACTTTCTTAAGTGAAATGGTTGCAATAAGGAAGCGGTGCCAGCTGAGGAAAACAAAGCAAGGCGAAGGAGTTCTTTGGCGAGGAGCATTATCTCCCTCGGGCTCCCAAGAAGTGCAGGAGATTCCACAAGGCTGAAGTCAACCAAGCTAAGAGAAGGTCGTCAGCATGGGAATGACACCTTTATTATCACCAGTTTCCAGCCCGAGAGGAAACAACATGCCAGTTACCCTCTCCTAGGCTTTTCCCCTCTTCTCTCACTCCTTCCCTAAAGTGCATTATCAAAGAAAACACAAACAAAAGCCAATTTAGACTAGAAGTATCTTCTTTTTACAAAAAAAAGATCCAGCAGAATTTCAAACACCTTATGACTGCTGATGAGAACATGAAGAGAACATTTCACAGCATGTGGTGAACAGAAATTTTTAATTTAGAGCATGTAGCAGTTTCATGAAAAAGTCTTTCTGGCATAGGCTAAAATGGTTACTGAATCCTGCAAAACCAGTACCAGCCATGCACATACTGATGTGACAGGAGGCAAGCTGTCACCAGCTGGAAGTTTCACTTGAAGCTGACTGGATTCATACTCTTAAATTAATGTATATGGAGATTATTCATTGAATACATTCAACTTTTATCTGTTACGCCAAATAACTGATTTTTTTAATTGACATACCTACCAGGAGACACACAGTAACGTATTAAGATGTTGGCTACAATCCACATTTTGCATCTCTAAAAGGCTATTGAAAGAATTGTGAAAGGTACAAAAGAAAGGGTTTGAGCTATAGAAAATATCTCCAAGAGGCAGACATAAAGACTGAGCTCACCAAGGAGAAGCCTGACAGGTGACCAGGCTGCAGCACAGATACGTCATGGGGAAAAATAACAGGCTCATTAATCGAAGAGCATAATCCTCAGTGGTCAGAGGCTGATGCCAGATAAAGCTAAATTAAAAGTAATCGTTTGTTTGGACTTTGTCAGTCATCGGAAAAAAGCTATCAAAGCAAACCTTGCTTATTTTCAGATCAAAACTGGATGCCTTTTTGGAAGGCATGTTTAACTTAAACAGGAAACACAGAGTTCAACATGGATAACGGGATGAAGTGCAGCAGCTTGTGAAATACAGAGAGCAGACCACATTATCGCCTTCCAGCTTTAAGGTTTATGAATCCCAGCCTTTTTCGCTGGACTTAAGTCATATGCTGCCATCAACAGCTCTTCTGCATTTCACAAGGCTCTCTGGACCCCCACTTACATGCCACACTGCACTACACATTCTTTTCATGAAACTTTCCTCAGTCTGTGTCACAGTCAACTTGTTACTTTACTAAAAATCCATTTGAACAAGTTTAGCAAAAAATTAAGTCAAATAAATCAGGTGTGAGCCCTGTGGCTCTGAACCTAATTTTCAAAATATGCATAAGTTGGTGACATGAAAATCAATTTCCTCTGGAATGTGCTTCTCCTCAGCAAGGGCTATTTCAATGCCAAGGTGCTCTCTCACATCATTGGGTTTGGCTGTTATACTATTAAATAGAAGTGGCAAGGTTTTATTTCCTCCCACAATGGATAAAACCTTTCGTTTTCTGAAGTCACTGAGTAGGCCTTAAATTCTGGGGGGTTTTAATAGCATTAATATGTGTATTTTGGAAGAAACAAGGCCTGAAATTTTCAATGAAAAAGCCAAAGAATATTAGATTACAGTGACTGAGAAAAACAGTGGGGAGAAGATTCAGTCAGAGACTTGAAAACACAATTGCACTAAAGCTAAAGCTGTAAGTGCAATTCTGAGCAGCCGTGAAGCAACCAACCAAAATAACCAAAACAAGCAACTCTCAGTGGAGCTGCAAGGAACAGGGTAGAAGGAAAGAAAGCCTCCTCGCTGCCATGGGCTCCCTGCCCCCTGAGGAAGGGGGCACATGGGGAACAGAAACAGCAGAGCCCCCCAGCAAAGCCAAGAGTCCCTTGGGAGCCGTCGCTATCTGCTCCCATGCACATGACAACAGTGCATTATCTGATGGGGCTGAGGGTTGCACATCATGCCTCTTATGGATACGGGGCATATTCTTAAGCAAATGAACCAAATGTTTGAGATGCCACCCTTCAGACCTGGTCACAACAAGATAGAGTGGGAAAATGCAAAAAAAAAAAAATATAAAAGAAGAAAATGAGAAAGAAGAGGGAAATGGGAGGGGAAGGAATATTGGATGAGAAATCTTTCCTATTCTCCCTGAGCCCACAAATCCTCAGGACCACCCTGGATATGAGCGAAAACATGCCAAAAAGAAAAGAGGAAATGCTTCTCACAGAGCGGTTACATTTCACCTCTCGGCTTTAAAAATGCCAGGCTGCCATTTTCAGACCTTATATAAGAACACAGCTTTTTACCCTCAGTTTCCATTAGTTACAAATCATTTTCTATTAGCAATCAATTTTTTTAAATTGTGACAAAAATCAACTCTCAGAAAACATCATCAGTCATATCCATTCCCAGGGGCAAACTTGTTTCATCCCATTCTAAATCCTGGTTAGTAAACAAATCCATAAATCCATTGTGACAGTGTCATCAAATTAAGCACTGGCTTTTTGGGAGGAGGGAGAGGGGGTTTGTCATGGCAAGAAACAACTTTAGAGGAATGACAGAAACTTAAATATAGAAAAAAACCCCAACACTTGAATTAAAAGAAAACATGAACTGTTCACAGAAAAATAATTATAAGAATCCTACACCAACATCACTTTTCTGTATCCAGCAGCATTTGAACTGGGCCTGTTTCCACAAGGAGTGAAGGTTCTTCCATATTGCATATGGGAAAAAAAATCCCTTCCCAATTAGACAGATTTGACGTATTTTTTTTTAATGTGACAAATCCAATGCAGAAAATGAACCATCTTCCTTCATGCATCTGAGGAAAAAATCCTAAACATAGTACTTTCCTTTGGTTGAGGGCAAGGAGAGAGCCTGGGATACACAGCAGTGGCATCACACCGCCTGCTATCTGAGTGCAGAAGCTTCATGAGGCACGCATAAGGGATTGAAACACACACACGACCTATATCTTTTTTATATGGCAAGGGGCTACATGACATTTCCCATTCTAAAAGATTTGTGGAAGCTTTTATGAAAGATAGCTTCCTGTTTAAACAAATAGGACTGTTACAAGAAAAAAGAGAAACCACCTTTTTCATGCCATGAAGCTTAGGTAAACTAGAAATATTCAAAAGTCTGTATTTGTCCTCATATGCTTTCCTAGGAAAACTCCAAGTTAAGAATGATAAATGAACCAGGAACATTTGCACTATGCCTATACCAGTAAATGACACAAAGGATGCTCCCAGGCACTATAATTTGTCTGTGTGTGACACTCACTTCCTGTATAGATTTGACTTGGGCTACGGGGAACACTCTCAAAATATTTCCAGGCACAATTTGGAAGCTAACTTGGGTCCATTGCTAATAGGTGGTCTTCATGACTGTTTTGGAGGGTAAGCGTTTAATAGCATAGCTATGAACTGCTCCATATATATTGGCCTCAGGGCCAGGTAATGTTCTGGCCCTGTTGAGTTTACTAGTCTAGACTAAGTGCCAGATCATTGCTATTGCTAAAGCAAAGCACTGCTAGAACTGCTCTTTCTTTAATCAGAAGATGAGAGTCTCCATGCTGAGTTATGTTAAGCACTTCCCTCAGCGTCTCTCATGTGTCCCAGTGGCTCCACATTTCCTAGGAAGAAGAAAGAGGAGAAAGCTCAGTTTTCTGGTCTCTGTGCCCATGGACCCCACACGTAGCCCAAACCACCCCTTGGCCAGCAGTCGGCCAACTTCACTGTTCCCCTTACTCCAAGCAGTAGAAAGCACAACAAGAGTAAATCACTCACAGCTTAAATAAAAAGTTACATATGCTAGGGGGGTGATTATAATCAGACAACATACATTTTCATTTTATTTTTTATACTAAAGTTGGAAATTATGCACCAACCTTCTTTATTAAATTTATTATTTTTCGTGTATGAAGCAAATGCCTCAAAAGTTATGAAATGCCACATTGAGATTTCTGTCCAGACATTATATATCTACATCTCTGATGTAAGTTTCCTTCTAAATCAGTGTTTTCTTTCCCTTGCAATTCCTCACTGCCAAATAAATGTATTTCCAGCTGTATCTGTGGGAAACAAATAGTGTCACGCAATGACCAGCTAGGAAATGCACACCTGTCATAAACTAAGGAGAACCCATGGGATATATTGTATTCCATTCCCAATTTACCAAGAAAAGATACAATGGAAAAAATGGATTGGTGTCAACTACCAGATGTTTTCAACCCTCTCTAATTAGGTAAAAATTAAACAACTGCTATGTTCTATATTATAGATACTTTGCAGATGTGTAATTCACATAAACATGCAGAGTCTGATTTTCATTTACATCGAGGCCTCTTTATACTGCTTTGGCATAGCAACATGGCTTAATATTGGTGTAAGTTATTTACATTTACATTTCAAGTTGCTTTTACACTACGGGAGTACAATCATCAGTTGTACATAAGCATATCAGGATCAGACCCATTGTATTATTGGGGAAGATTTTAGCAAGGAGTCTTGAGGGACACCAGAAGGAAGAGTGTTGCTCTCCTTTAGTATTTACAATTCATGTAAAACATGCCTGCTACGAATGAGTTACGTCCAATTCATCTATGCTGTACATCTTTGCAAATGTCGTTGCATATTTAATTGTAACTGTGATTAATTTGCTCCTGAGGAACACAGAATGTTGAGCTATGTTTTCTTTACCCTCTCAGGCCCTTTCCTCAGGCTCTGCACAAACCCCCAACCTCCAAAAAAAATCAGGAAAAAATAACCAAGTAAATCCTGCTTTTACCAAAACAATAGCAGTTTCTCATCTTCCAGAATAAATTAAGAGAAAAATTATTATTAGGCAAGGTAAAAGGGTAAACTTCAGTAAAAAATGTAAAACTGAACTAAGTGAGCCACTTCATTCTGGTCCTAACAAAGGGGTCAAAACAAGGTCCTATGTTCTTCCATAGTAAGAAGGCTGGTTTAGCTAGCTCTTGACAGAGATCCTGAGGAACTCACAGGTGAGGAGCTATAAAATGAAAGTACATACAATTCTGCTTACAGAAACTGACTGTACCTTATATATATCTTCACCCCAAGTAATAATTACCAGAACTCTCTACAGTTAAATACACATTTCTAACTCAAAGAATTAAGTATTTTTTAAAAGCAAAAATATTCATTACACAAAGAACTGAAGGCAGGAACATGATTGACAATTCTTGTCAGCATCTGTCTCCAAGTATTTCAAACAAGCTTTTCTCATGCTCTTGGATGTCTGTATTAGTACTCTGACAGTGACGCAGCCCCTCCGCTAGAGACTCTGCTGCTGGAAAGAAAAACCTGATATGCCATATGCCTAAGAGAAAAAACGCCTGGACTGAAAATTATTATTGCTACAGAAGATTAGATGAACATACATTCACAGTGTATCATTTTTCACTTGGAGGAGACTGAGGCATGGTTACTAATGTATTTGATTTTTTTCTCAGAGTTCCTAATTCATTATTTATCTTGTAGCCATCTGGTCTAATTGTTAATTCTTCTTAGCCATGGGCAGGCATACTGTGTGCCAATGATAACCAACACTTTTGGTAAGGATTTTTGTATTATTATAGGCACTATCTGTCTAAATGATATTGCACTAATTGAAAACATTTGTCCAAAACCTTAACCTGTGATAATCCTGATTCAAATGTATTTTTTTTGCTGTTACAAATTGCTCAGAAAAAATGGAATAGTAAAGTGAGTGTTAGTCTAATTTGTATGTTCAGCTGTATTTGGAAGAGAGTTTTGTGAACTGCAGAGAAGTCTGGTCTGGATTTCTTGCTTAATTTCATGTTCATTTTGAGAATAATTTAAAAATTCAAAATTACAAGGTGGGAATAGCTTTTAACCCACTTCAGTCTGTGTGGAGCGTGGGGATGAAGGCTTCCACCTGTTCATGGACAGCATGTGCAGACGTAACTTCAAATATGGGCTGACAGGCCAAAGAGACTCCAGGAGACAACAGTTGGGTTGCAAACATCATTCCAGTAATTAAAGATACTGTGAAATGTACATGTTACCCTAGAACTCACTTATATGTACTATTCTGCTTCATGTAGTCTAAGCTGCAAGACATCTAAAGAACATCTCTTCTCTCCTTTTGTGCATTTCATTCTCCATGTCAATGTGTTCTCAATACCTTCATGACTTCTATATCTTTCCTCTTCTTTGCTTACCAATTATGTCTCCATTTCTGTGTCCTCATCCAAAATTTTCTTGAAGATTTTGTTCTATCACTTACTAACTTATGCTTTTTTTCTTCAAATCAGCTTTCTTCCTTGCAAAAGAACAGGGATACTTTCATGGCATGACGCAGCACTGTCCAGATGTAATTGAGCAGGTTCTGGACTGGACAGTCTGTTTCTGGATACATTAGCATGCACTGCCACACTTGGTTTTATTTGCTAGCTACACCCCTGAGAACTGATAGGGTAGCTCTGCTGCTTGTAACGCCCAAGCCATGATGTTTCATGCTAAAGCAAACATTGCTGCACCTCACTGCATTTAGCACACACTGGCCTCAAGCGCTCAGCCTAAGCATCACCCATGTATTTTCTTGAAACAATAAACCCTCCTAATTCACTCAGGCATGTGCAAGTCGCAAGAATGCAAGCTGAAATACACAGCTACTTCCCATGGAGCAGAAGCATTTTCCTTCATTTTCCAATTCTAAAGCAAAGCTACATGTGTGTGAACCTGACAAACACAGGAACAACTGATCTGGAGCTTCTGGATGCTTCTCACAAGCACCTGCATCACTGAATGGCTTTAGGAAACACCAGTAAGGCTGTATGGGATAGGAGTCAGAATAATCTCAGTGGGTGTTCAGGAAGGCGAAAGGATATTTACCATCAGTGGTGAATAGGGGGGACGGAGACTTCAATCTCTCCCCACTGTCTGCAAGCCCAACCATCCAATTTCTACAGCACAGGGACAGCCCTCACCTCCCACTATGGCCAGAAAGACTTTTGTGTCATACTTAGACTGTCCTTACTCTGCCATATACATTAGACATCCTGATTCACTCTCTCTCTTCCTCCTCACTATCCTATTCATCCTCATAAAAGACAGCATTTCCTTCCTCCAGTAACAGTCTCGTTCCTTCCTTTGGTCACCCCTCACACCACTCCTTCCTACACACCTGCATTTCCAGCAGCACTGGCACAACTGGGGAAGAAGCTGGCTGAAAAGTTTTCCTTGTACGATGGGGAGAAGGGAACCAGAACCAGAAGGGTCTCACAGGTGGGACGTGTAGATTCTGCTGTCCTACCAAAGACAAGCACCAGTCACCACCCCTTCAGCAGCACCCGATCTCCTTGGGTCTTGCCTTTGCAGCAGCACCAGCATCACCAGGCATTCAGTGAGCAGATACTCCTCCAATAGACGTTCTTCAGCAAGAACACCACAGGCTGTCAGCAGCCATGGTTTCCTCATTCCCCTTCATCTCTGTAGTCCATTGCTTTAGTCAATCACATCATTTAGGGATCCCTAGGGCTTCACTTTCACCCACTCCTTTTCCCTGCATCTCACCAAGCCACCGACCACCCAGTCACCTCTCCCCTGAACCTCCCCAGCTGAGCCTAACTGCTGCTCAGGGGCCCCACAACGGACCCAGATTTTAAGATGCAGCAGCAACAACAACAACAACAAGTACAAAACCATTCGTGAAGAGGTTTAAGTACATCTGGTCCTTTAATGAGTTCAGAGCACAGCCCCTCCAACACAACGGAGGGAATAGAAATGAGCAGGAATCAAAGGGTCCCTTTGTCCCATACGAGCACTGAATACAATATATCACCAAACCTCAGCTGTCTTAATAGCTTCCTTTCCCAAACACACCCTGGACCTTGTAAAACAAAAAGAGTCATTAGACCGTGGGCCTCACCTTAAGGAAGTTTACTGTTGATCTGTAATCTCTTGTTTTTTATCTCTGAGGAAAAAGCAGTGACAAGTCTGGAGGAACCTCTAGCGAAGTCAATCCCTACCGCCCTGTTTGCTTACCCCTGCCATGTGCCTCCTCAAGAGCTAAACTGCAAACAAGCCAGCTCCCACCTTCTGCAAAATGCAAAGAAAGTCTTTGTTGAGCTGTACTGGGAATCTGAAGAGTCAGGGCAAAAACTACAGGCTCCAGTCCTTAGAATAAGGAATTAAATGGGATTACTTTTTTTTTTAATTACTTTTTTCTTTATTTAAAAAAAAACAAACAGTCCAGTTCTGACTACAACACTTTTTTTATTCTGAGTATTATCATTTTTACCTCAAAGGAGGAACAGATGGAATTTCTTCTTTTGATTGTAAAGCAATCATATTGTAAAGCACACTTATATTGACCAGGTCAATATTGAATTCCTGAGCCTGAATGCTATCAGTTAGTTAGGACCTCTAAGAAATCCTCTCTTCATAACCATGGTATTTCACAATGTGTGTAACACTAGATGTCTGAAATGAAGCATTCAAGTGCAAAGAAGAGAGGGATTTTGGAATTTGGTCCATGATTATGAACACCTTTTTAATGGATTGGTCAATTATCACGCATCACTTCCCAAGCAAAATAGCTCACTAATCTTTTTGCATAAACACACACTTACCTTTATTTTAGCAATACTATGCTTAATAAGAAAAAACAATTCTGAAACCTGTATTATTAAATCATACAAAATACAAAGATTTAGCAAGGATTGTTTTACCTAAGCTTGTTCAAATCGACAAAGCAGGGGGATGTTTGAGAGCTGTATGAGCAATTTTCGAAATTTATAATCAATCAACAAAACAAAGGTATCTCCTTTGTAAAAGAAGTCTCAAAAAAATCTGTTTAGCTAGTTCATCATGCACGGGACCAGAAATAAAGGATTTTAAGCTGCAGAAAATGAAGTTCAGGTTAGATGGTAGGTACTGTGAAGCACTTGAGAAAGATTATCTAAGCAAGCTCAGAGATCTCTATCACTGTAATTCCCAAGAACAGGTTAGAGAAATTTGGCAAGACATACAGTGTACTCATCCAGTCTTCCTTGGCTCAGGAAGGAAAATATTTTGTTCAGTGAAGATCACTGTCCTGTGTTAACACAGCTGTGGCATTAACTTTTATCATACACTGTTTACTACCTAGCTCTTAAGAAACACTTACTGTCTGCTTGCATTTGTGCAGCTTCCTTTCCTTTGATAGTTAAGAAAACAACAGAAGAATTGCCTCACTATAGCCTTTAACAAATCTATAGCAAAGTCAAAGATTCAGGAGTTTCAGCTTGCATTGTCATATTCACTAATGAGACAGTGAATAGAACAAATAGTTCTTCATAATGGGCTAAGCAGAGCTAGGTTGAGTTCTAGGGGCATTAATCCAGAATTTCTTTGCTATGGTTGGTTTGTTTCAAACAAAATATCATTTAAAGCAAGCTTTATTTGTTTTACTTATAGCAGCTGAACCTGCATAGATATTCCCTCTGCCATCACCTTGACGTCATGAAAGAAGTCTCGAGAGACTTCTACTGACAGCTTCATGAGCTGACTGTGATGATGCTACATGTCACATACAATGGAATAGGGAAATGGAGAATTCAGTTTATACGAGAAAACTTGCAGAAAAAAATAATTAAAAATCTCTTTTAGGGATTTGTGCAACTTTAGTATCTTAACTGATTCAAAATACATTCTTCAGATTTTATCAAAGACACTCAGAAAACTGCCCAATATCCAGGCATTAAGAAGAAAAATTTTTTCCTTTTTCTTTTTTTTTGATCCTATGCTTCCATTTGTTTTTTCTTAAAAAAAACCAACATAGACAATACGTGGAAAATTTTGATTTTTGCACAGAATTGTATTAGAGGTCAACTCAGCTGTATTTGTTTTTTAGAAAACAGAAACAAAAGACACACTTTCAATACATGAAATATTTCTTAGGAATGATTTAGTATTTCAAGAATCATATTTGATAGATGAATTGTGATAAAGTGTACTTGAAACAAAACACAGAAAGCTAACGATGAATGATGCACAGATAATGAACTTGCAGACAGAAAGCTTTAAAAACAAAAATAGTGAGAATTGAAGAGCTGTTAATACGGACATATGGAAAGTTCTGAGATAAGATAAACCTGAAATTGTTATAAGTGGGCATTATAGGCATGGAAACATTTTCTCTCCTGGCTGTGTGCACCCTAGGAATATTTTCCTGAAAAGTAGTGTGCTAAGTTGAATACGGGAAGGATGGAAAAACTCATTATTTATTATATTATTAGAAACCTGAACTTCTTGAATCTGTCTCTTTGGCTACATTTACTAAGAAGCATAATGCACTGGAAGAATAATTTGAAAATTAAGGAACATTTAACCAACAATGACATAATTTTCCATTTTGGTTATAAATGTTTTAAAGTATTTCTAGGTTTGCTGCTACAGCTTTTTGTTTTAGTACCATCATTGTATCCTATCACATAATATATATTAGCATTCACAGTATATTTGTTTGTATAAACTGTGGTATGTATATCAAGACCTACCTTCAGTTACATTCTCCAGGTAATGAGTTAGTCATAACTGTACCCAAGCTTGTACATTTGAGATTATTTAAAATAAAATGTCTTTAGTTAAAGTTGTACTTAGTCTATCTGCTCCATAAAACATCCCTCATTAAGAGTGGCAGTAAAGGATGTTCTTAGGAATACAAGAATGGTCTCTGTGGAAGCTGAGGTCCATATTTGTACAAGGACCACTTCAGGCCATACCATATCAGTAGTTTTGGTTCCTGATCTACACCTGACAAAGCTGCTACTTATGGCCTAAAGGAAGGAGGAAGAAATTGATACTCAGAAGCAATATCCACAAAGCAAATATGCTGTGGAGGTTGACCTTTCTGAAGTCTTATGCATATATAAGATCACAGTCTGAAATTCTAGCAAGAATTGAGCTCCCCCAGAACATGTCTTTGGGCATGGGAGCATTGGCTTATGCCTTAAAAGTACTTACATTATTGTAATAAAGTCAGCAGTAGTGATGTCTATCGTCTTGTAAGACACAGTTAGTGTGTTTCTTCATTTGAGCATTTTTAAGCCACCACTCATATTTTGCCAAAGACAGTCATAACCAGACATTCCTTGGTTAGGGAGAGACAGAGACAGACCGACCAACCACTTTTCATCTTCCACACAGACCGGGATAAAAACATGTACTGGGCAAGGGGAGACCCAAGAACAGAGCCCACCATGATTCTGCAGCCCAACAGCAGGGGGTTGACCTTTGATGAGAAGGAGTTTGGGATCCCAATCCCAGTTCCACAAGCTGTTTGCGTGTTTTAATCTAATAGTTTATTAATTTGAAATACACAAGCAGTTCCAAAGTGCAGAGAAAACCAAATAAATGAATAGCAGGCACCAGAGCCCATGAATTATGGTAGTTGCCTTTAATTGTTCCTTTTGATGGTTTATTCTGGAGTGTTTACATATACAGATTAAAACACAACATACAGGTGCTGGCTTGAATAAGGAGGAGTGAGATGATCAGCCAGGCTTAACATATTATAAACACATGGGGCCACTTTTCAGGAAATGATCATGAAAAGGATTATTATGATGAATCAGAGACGGTAAACTAGGAGAAGTACACAGATTAAAAAAATTCAAAACACTCACTCAAAACCAAATGAGAATAAACAAGAACATCCTTTCTCTTCAGTTGTCTCCCCTTCTTTCCAGTGCTATCACTAACACAACATATTAGGCATTCAGCTACCACAGATTTCAGAAAAGGTTGTGTATTTTATCAGAAAAGCTAATAATAATAACAAGAAAGTGTAATTAAATAAAATTCAGACCTTCTAACCAATGAAAATTAGACAAAAAGATTATTTTTTTTTTTAGATACCTTCAAAAATAGATCTTGGTGCTGGTTTAGTCATCAGACTATGAGAAGAAATGGAGATAGGTGGGTATGAGGAAATAAATTGATTGTTAAGCAGACAAGTGGAAGAAGAAAGAGCAATGAAGTATATTTCTTCTCATCTTGTACTGTTATGAACATACAACATCTCTTTTACTACCACCGGTGGCAATCACAGAATCATAAGGTAGTTTGGGTTGAAAGGGACTTTAAAGACCATCTAGTTCCAACCTCCCTGCCATGGGCAGGGACACCTCCCATTGGACCAGGTTGCTCAAAGCCCCATCCAACCTGGCCTTCAACACTGACAGAGAGGCAGCATCCACAACTTCTCTGGGCAACCTGTGCCAGTGTCTCACAGTAAAGAATTTCTTCCTAATATCCAATCTAAATCGACTCTCTTTTAGTCTGAAATCATTCCCCCTTGTCCTATTACTACATGACAACAAGGTTACCAGGAGTCAGAGCTGGAGAGTTCTGCTCCACCCATGGGAGCAGCAGCTCATGAAGAGGTAAGTGACCAGCTGAGGGACAGAACAAAGGACACAATAGTTCTGAAAGCCACTGAAATGAAAATACACCAGTCTGTAATACAAAGCATTTCCTTAGGCTCTGCTGGGAAAGGGAGGACAAGAAACTAGCATATCAATGTGTCAGCACAACCCTTTAATAAGGTTTACTGTGTCTGACCTATAGCAGTATTTTGACCTAGTACTCTATTTTCTATCACAGAATCTCAATGAAGCATGGAAGAAAACCAAAGTTTAAGTATGCAAACAAGAAGTCAAAGCCGAAAGAAGATAATCCCACAACAAACATCAGAAAGCACTGTATATACTATTTTGAGTTAGTACACTGAAGTGATTAAGCCAGGTATTCTCCTCTGGTTTAGCTGTTGTGAGGATAGCAAAAGAGAGGATTTATTACTGTCTAATCTGAGCCAGTCTAACCTGCCATGCAGTAAAAGATTGTTTCACTAACTGAATTCTCCCCTTGCTTCCTTCCCTTCCTTACTTATATATCAAGTTGAAGAGACACCATGTTTCATAAATGATGGTGGAAGAACCTACCAGGAGAGATACTTGAGCAGCAGTGGAGACCTGTTCCAGCAGCAGCAACAGGAGACAGGCATTGATTTGCTGTATTTAAGAAAGGAAAAGAGAATTAAGACTGAGACCTGCTAACACATATCCAGTGAAATACATGTTGATGACCATGGTCAAACATTGAAGCGTAAGACCTGGGGCTGGGTGTCACAGGCTCCAGGCCAAATTCTGCTACAAAACATGATGGGTAAATTGGTAACTGTAACTGTGTGAACACCTCAGTTTTCCAACCTGTAAAATTGACACAGTTAGATCAAGTTAATCTGTAAAGTATTTTGAGATCTAGGGAAGTGTATGCTATGGAATCACAGAATCACAGAATCACAGAATCCTAGGGGTTGGAAGGGACCTCGAAGGATCATCCAGTGCAACCCCCCTGCCAGAGCAGGGTCACCTAGAGTCCATCACACAGGAACGCATCCAGGCGGGGTTTGAATGTCTCCAGCCAAGGAGACTCCACAACCTCTCTGGGCAGCTGTTCCAGTGCTCTGGCACTCTCACAGGAAAGAAGTTCTTCCTGAGATTCACATGGAACCTCCTGTGCTCCAGTTTGCATCCATTGCCCCTTGTCCTATCATTGGTCGTCACTGTAAAAAGCTTGGCTCCATCGTCCTGCCCCTCACCCTTTACATATTTGTAACCATGGATGAGGTCACCCCTCAGTCTCCTTTTCTCCAAGCTAAAGAGCCCCAGCTCCCTCACCCTCTCCTCACAAGGGAGATGTTCCACTCCCTTCATCATCTTTGTGGCTCCATCATCTGTGGACTCTCTCAAGCAGTTCCATGTCCTTGAACTGTGGGGCCCAGAACTGGACACAATACTCCAGATGTGGCCTCACCAAGGCAGAGTAGAGGGGATGGAGAAGCTCATATTATCTCGTACTAACTTTGAATGGGAACTGGATCTTATTCATGTTGCAATTCATTTTGGTTGGTTGGTCGGTTTGGAGGTGTCCAGTACCAGAAGCAATCCTAGACCTGGGCTGTTGAGACCTGACCTGGCAGGAGCAGCCTCATGCCCTAAAGAGGTATTTCCTGTGATGCACATAATGAAACCAGCCTCAGTGCATGTGCATGTAAGTTTGCCCTACCCAGGCACGAAAAGCAGGTTAAATCAGACTTTGTAAGCATGTAGGGATTAACTGCACAGAAGGTATCTCACTCAGCACACCACAGAGGTGCAAGGGGGGTCGATTGTGGCTTCACAACTCTTAAGACCAGGGCTGCTAAGTTTTGTTTCCCACGAATGTCCCAGCAGCCACACTTCACCTTTTCCCTTCAGGCTGTCCCCTGACTGCAGTCCAAGACAGCCAAAGGAAGGGATAATAAGGAAACTTCCACGGAGGGAACGTATGTTGTTACATAAATGCTTCCATAGGCCTGACTACTGTTTCCGGAGAAAGGAAACTCCATTCATCAAGTCTTTAATAAACTGACATCTCATCAGCAGGGGAAACAAGAGGAAGGCACTTGTGAAGGGAGAAACCTGTCCCTCTACATGTATGAGCTGTTTTCTTTTGCATGCCTAATCTGTGAGGTGACTAAAGTTTTACCCACTAGTGCTCTAATACTCACATGGGAAACATTAAGTTAAATATTACAAAATTAAAGTGTAAGAGTTATTGGAAACCAGAGCTGAGCAAAATATTAGAATTTTCATCCTGGGGGAAATTCTAGTATTTCAACATTTGTTTTCTTCCAAAATTAGGATGGAAATGTTGAAATACCTCTTTTTTCATAAAATGAACATGTTCTCAGCCACTTTGACATTAAACTGAATTTGACAAAGGTGTTACAACATCTCCTGGGAATTGTTGTTAAGGTACCTTGTACTTAGAATTGTGTTAACAAGGGATATTTTAGTTGTGTTATTGAACCAAAACTGTAAAAAAATGCTGGGGGTCAGGCAGAACATTTATTTCATCCTTTTCTTCTTGCAGGTTATTTAACCCTTGTATTCCCTTTAGCAAGAAAAAAAAAAAAAAGGAAAAAATGTATTCTATTCTGAAATGAGAACAAGTTTTGCAATAGAAAAGACACACCATTCCATTTTAAGGTATTCAGCAGTGTTCTGGATTTTGTGTCTGATCCTCAGAAATGGTCCTTTTTTTGGTTAAACTTCAAAATAAGAAAGCTAATTTTGGTTCTCCTGTTGTTGCCAAAACCAATTATTAATATGGATTAGTTCAGTAAATGGCTTCAATTGATCTACAACTGAATTTATCAAGTAGAAAGACAAAAAAAATCACTGAAAAGATCTTTTTATTTCTCTTGTTCTTCATAGGCCTTCTAGTCTGATCGCATGCCCCATAGCTGATCTTCAGTTTCGAAAGCTGAAATATTTCAACAGTCTGACACCCTAGCAAGTAGCATCCTGGGAACTTACTATTTTTGTCTCATCAAGAGGAACGTTTCTTTTGTCCTGATATTGTGTTGCTGAGCACTGCTTGCTGGGTAGGTCACTTTTGTTTTAAGAGTATTGCTGGTATGTTGGCTAAAGTCTATTGACTTACTGAGTGGAGGAAGTAAGAGCAGAAAGAAAAAACCTCAGAAAAATGCCCTTATGGAGTTGAAAAGGTATCTTGCTGCAATTAAATGCACATTAAGGCACTTGAGAAGCAAAAAGAGGGGACCCCACTGTTCAGATTCTTTTTGCAGATTTAATCAGACTAAAAGTTTTCCACTTACTCACAGATCACTCATTGATCTTCTGATGTTAGTTTAGTTGGCTGGTATTTTCTAGACATCTGAGGTCTCAGGCCCTGTTTATTTAATAGAAAAATAGGGCCTGAGACCTCAGATGTCTATACACACACATTTTTTGAAAATCCCTGTTCATATTTTTTTGCTGTTCTCATACAAAGGCTAAAGGTTATGGTTTTATTTTAAACATAATATTTTCATGGTTCATAAGAAAATCTGTATTAGTTTACATTTTTGGCAACTTTCATTATACCCTAGTGATTCCTAGAAGTCCTTATACTTTCCTGCTGGTGAGAGATACTTTCCATAAAATAACACAGTATAAAAATAGTAATTATTAACTCACTGTGATGTATTTTGTTAAGGTGCAGAGAGCATAGTCAAAGAACTAAATTTATTCAGTGTCCAGTTTTGTGGCCATATTTTCCAGTTCAAAATTATTAAGTTGTAATATGTAGTTTTAAACCAGTATCAGAAGTTTGACTAATGAGAAAGGCAGGAGCCTAATCCTAGTTAGCTGTAAAAGTCCCATATCCCTCATGTCTGACAGGCAACTAGAGTTCAGCTGACTGAGGATTTTAAAGGGTCCATATACTGCAGAGGGGTTGTATTTTTAAAACAATTCTAAAAATTAGTTCAGAAACTCCAACTCTCTGCTCTGACATGTTGTCAAGGTTGATACCTGCATAAAGTATTTTTGAAGGTTAATGAAATTGTATATTCTGTATACTGATGCAAAAAACCCCTTCTTGTATCTTTTCTTCCAAAGGATCACTGACTTGTCACTAATGTGTAGATTCATAAAATTCTAAATAATGTACATAGAAAGCCAGGATCATATGACATACACATGCACAGTGCTTCTCAACTGAGTATCTTTCTGAGAGGGATGGGAGTACCATCTAGAAGACACTTCAGATATATATAATAGACTCAGCAACTGGAAAAAGGTAGCTGCTGATATGGTGAAGTTAAACTGATCAGCCTTCACCGAGACTGCCGGAGTTTAAAACCTTGGCATTGTGAATGAAGGGCAACCCAGCCCAAATTATGGGAATTATTCCTCAAACCTAACTTTATGTCCTCCATCCCTGGGCTGACTCTAGGTGCAGCTATGGAATAGAGGCATTTGTTCACAACAGGTGCTTAACTTTATGTTCCTGGATTATACTGTTCTGGAGCTGCTGCCACGAAGCTTCCTGGGGTAAGGAAGCCTTGCCCATTGACTAAGCTAGGAAAGGCTCATGTCTTTGCAAAAGATCTCCATGTCTTGCTGCATTTAAGATTGTGTTTAAGCAGGAAGAAGGAGCACCAGCCCAAATTCTTAGTTTTTTATTTCTTTTCCCTGGATTTCAGTTTAGATGTGTAGCTGTGGGTTCTGCAGAACAGCATACAGTAAAGTTAAATATTAAAGCAGTGAAGATTATGAACAGAAGCTCTACATTAAACTGTGCAAGGGAACACTGCAGAAGACAAAATTTAAAGGACATTTTGATTATTAGTAGAATAACATTGTGAGAAACTAAGGCAAATGCTGTGAATTAATGCTGTGCATTTAACTCAGGCTCTGAAAGGCTGCACCTATCTTCATGTTTGGACCAACAAGTGAAATGACAAAATCAAAATCCACACTTGGCAGAAGATCATCTGCTACCTTCCTATCAGCAGAAATTTGCATGCTTCCCCAGTAAGAGTAATGCCACATGTTCATCACAGACTATGTAATTCTCTCTACTGGAAGCCCAAAGTCAGTATCTTCATCACACCGAAAAGGGAAAAATAACTGTTGATAGGCTGGATGTGTATACTAGAAGTGGTACATTTATAACCTACTAATGAAAACAGAGACCTTGCCACAGATTTTGGGAAAAGCAGAAGCAGAAGCAGACTTAAACTGTTTTAATTGGAACAGTAAGAAGAATGAATACTGAGCTATCGCTTAAATTCTTGTATTCTATTTCACTTCTCATATTCCAGGTTCTTGTCCCTTTACTTAAAATATTTCCTCTGCTCTAATTTTTTTTTTCTTCTTTCTTTTATAACTACTTTGTCTGGACATGCTGAACAAGTTATTCTTATCTATTGACTTCAGTCTATTAGGCAAATTCTGAACTTGCCAAAACGACTCATACAGATTGAGTTAGATAATGTGTCTGGTATAGGATTTTGCAGAACACTTAAATTACACATGTAATCACACACATACTGTGACTTAATTTTTGAAATTTATTCACTTTAATATGGTTTCCAAATTAAAATATTCCCCCCTCAAAAGCATATGCTGTTTAATCTACTGATCTTTATGTCAAGCTACTACGAGTATAAAAAGAGTATTTTATATATATATTATATCATAATAGAACCAACTGGCTTGAAAATTTCTCCAGAGAGAAATGAGGAAAAAAAATGCCATGAAAAAATATTTTATGAATCTGGTATGATTTTTAATGAAGAATCTTTCATAACAATCTCAAAACCTTGGTCACGTTATTTATGAAATGATAAGTCTATGCACTCAGCTTTGCAAGCAGTAAAAATCTAAGCCAAAGGTAGTAAATTGTCAGGTCCAAAAGCTGAAATCCTGAATGAAGCATGGCAACAAAACTAAACTTATGGGAATGAGGGAGGAATATAAGATGTGTTTCATCTTTTAAAGCCTAGAGTTGAAAGAAGAATTGTTCTTTTAATACAGCAACTTGTCTTTCAAAAGTTAAAAGAGTCTCAGGGCAAGCAGTATGTGGTCAAAAGTCCCAACAGGTAGTTATGGCTATGCTCAGATAGTAGAATATTCTATTTTGGGGGGAATTAGAAAAAAGAAAACAAACAAACAAACAAACCCCCAATCTATGCCTCTTTTTACACATAGAATTTCCATGTAATTATGTATGAAAGATTTTTTAAATTTTTTTCTTCTTTTACCCCTTTATTTCTGCAAAATGCAGTACCTTTCCATCTTAAAACATTTGGAAGAACAAAACCACCAATAACACGTGTTGCCTGAATGATTCAGTGCAACTACTTCTTTCTGTTCCAGCCAAGGCAAAGCAACCTCAGGAAGCAAAAACAGCCTTGGCACTGCCCAGATAAACTACATCCATAGACTGAGAAAGTAACTCCCCAAACACAAATTCAGCTCAGAAAAGGCAATAATCCAAAGCATCCAATGAAAAGGAGGTAAATATCTTGCCTCTGTAATCCAATTCATAATCTCTAGATCTTCAAATTATTGTGTGAGAAGGCCCTGTCTAATCCCCAAACCAATAATTTTTCCTCGTTACTGAACTGGGAAGTACTTCAGTCTCTTCCAAAACCCAGTTCCTCCATTTCTCACTAGAAACACATCTTGCATTTTGAAATTCAGATTCTTCCTACTATTTGGAGTCTTTTGGAATTCTTTGTGAGTATTGTTTACACTTAGTTTCCCCTTACACTTAACCTTTGTTCCATCCTCCCTCCTGCTATTTTTTATATAACTACAGGTAAGACTGGAAAGTCTGTACTGCTGAGATTTTCAGTCTGAAATATTTCTGTAAGGCTCTACCTTCTATCAGGGCATTTATGCAGCTTGGTAGTGTGCCCTTAAAAGTAGCTGTTATTAGGAGCCGTTTTGCAAGTGCTCATTTTCAGTGAACAGTGTGTCTAAGCTCCTGTAAAACTGTTAAGTTATAAATCATTTCACTCTTATTATAAAAAAGTGGTAGCACACAATAAGCAATATAATTATAGAATTATTGCGCTTCACAAATTATACAGCCAGGCCCCCAACACACATAGCTGCAGGGCCCCAGTGCAGCCAGGACACTTTTTCTTCTAAAGCAACAGATGTGTCAAGGTGGAGTAGAAAGCTTTTTCCAGATGCATGATCTCAGAGCTTTTCTCCCTGCTTTCCTTTGGCTGCCAAATCTGTTTTATCTTTTGAAATGTCTCCTCTAAGAAAATATACAAATCAAGATATGATTAAGAGGTAGCTGAAGGCAGTGAAGTTCAGGTTAAGACGCCAAAACTTAGCAAGTCTAGCTTGCATCTTAAAGTGAGGATGCTTGTGTGGTACTCGGCTAAGAGCCAAGATGTGAATACATGATAGAAAAAGCCCACAGACCATCGTTACAGAGGGAAGCTGAAGGCCATCTCTTCTTTCCTCAACAGAAACCTCTCTGAACACAGAGTATGTACAACCTGCTCTGAAGAAGAGTGGAGTGACTTGCTGATGTCATTGCTGCAGCTAAGGACCTCCCTTTCTCCAGAGCAGGGCACACCAAGCCTGCCCACCCACTGGCTGCCCTAAGACAATAAAATACAGCCCCTTTCCCAAAAGTTTAGTTGAGCCTCGTTAACGGAAAAGGATCTTGAGACAAACTGTTGGCTATTTTATATACATGCATAGCTCAAATGAGCAATAGCAGCTGACTTCTATTTACAGGAACGTGAACACAGGCAGGCAAAGTAATCCGAAGATCTACAAGAAAAGTCAAAAGCTGGTCACCTTTCACAAAACCTGACACTTCCAGGAAAGTATCAGGATGACCTGAGTTATCCGTTCAGATAAAACTGTTTGACACACGAGCATGGCCCTAATCAGAATTTTAACACAGCAGTAAATATTTCTGAAACAGGATCCAGCCTTTCCACTTATGAGATGGCATGCAGGAAAATATAGCAATCCTTTCTTTTTTTTTTTTCCCTCACATGGTCAGGCAGCTGCTGAAATCTGTGCTCTAATAATAAAAGAGTGGGAGTCACCAGGGTGGGTTTGCATTCTCCAAGAGCAAAAAACCAAAGCAGCAGCTGCTGTGTCCCAAACACCTTTGGTAGCACTCTTTTGGAGACATGATGATATCTTTGGGGGACTTGAGGCAGGGAAGAGAGAGCAAAAGTAAGTTGTACAAAAGGAAGTTGTACAAAATAAACAAACATGTCTAGGGAGACAACAAGTTAAAATGCAGAAGGATTTCCAAGCTGCAGTGAGCTATGGACCTACTTCTGTCCGAAGGCATCCTGTCTCACTGTCTGGGTTCAGTTTTCAACATAGTTGCATGCTATAATTAGTCTGATAGCTCTGCACTTATTTTAATTAGTAGCAAAACAACAGCTGGAGTTGCCTATAGCTGGGCTGGTATGTCAGCCTATAAATTACAGTTCCATTGCCTACACTTTGGAGTTTTACATCCTAAAGACCTTTCTCTGCAATTTGTTAATTATTGCAATTTTGATAATTTTATTTGACCACATTTTTTACCAAACAAAAAATATACTGAAGAGTTTTACTGGTTTAAACTGGCTCAGCAGTTAAAAAGAAAAGCATTTAGTACTTCCACCCTGTGAGCACTAAGTGAACAAGTGAGTATTCAACTGCACATTTAGCTGACTGCTCTGCAGAGAAACAGTGTCCTCACAGAAATGCATACACAGATGAAGATATAATTTTATTAAAAGGAAGCAAATTATCAGACCGCTCCTCTTCCAGGTTTCTTCATCGTTTTTGACAATGCCTGAAGAAAAGCGGCTTCTTTGAGCTGCTCTCGCTGTCAGTCCCTACAGTACAGTGGCACAGTCCTGCTCCAGCAGCAAGCCCCTGGACAACGAACTCAGGAATCTGCTCTTCTCCATCAGGCCCTTGATGACCTTCACCTCCCCTTGCCTGCTGCAGTTCGAGCTCTCATCACTCCAGCACCACCTGTATATATTCGGTCCCTGACTGAAGGAAGAATACACATCATGGGCCCCAAAGAGAGATTTGAGAGAGGTTAACACTGTGTTTCAGCTGTGGACATCTATCTAAAAAAGCCATCCCTAGAGTGCTCCAGACACTTATACCGTGACTTCCTATTTAAACCTTATCAGCTTTACCAGGATCCAAAATAGAAGACACCAGGCTTGATAGCACGGGTGTCTTCGCACTCCGTGGTGTTGAGCTGTTACTCCGTCACTGCCCAGGGGTCAGGCAGCAAGACCAAGTTTTCCACTGAGCAAATCTAGACAGACTGCCTGCACCACTACCACGGATACCCTGGCATCTGTTTTTCTGCTCTGGCTTTCAGGTTCTCAAATATTTATCAATCTAAACGTCAGTAGTACAATGTTCTTTGTCTAGAACAAAGAAAGAAAAACACAGCATTGATCATGTATATCCAGAGCTAACGAGAACTAATTCCCTCTTAATTAACATCTCACCACTCTTTCCCCTCATCAAAAAAACATCAAGGAACTAAAGTCCTGCTCTTGCCAATTTTTATTAAATTATCTGGAAGCTCATACCAGATTATCACAGGGGCTCCATCTGGTCATATAAATTACTCTCTCCAAGTCCTCTGGAGAACTGCTCTGTTCCTGCTGTGAGAAGAGAGGCAGCCCACCTCACCTGACCATGGTACAGTGCTTGATGGAATGGTTTCCAGCACTGGCGTCCCTGCAAACACTACCCTGACACACACAGTCCCAGCTCTCTGGCACCTGGCATTGGGCACCAGGGTGGGCAGTCAAACCCTGCCCAGCACTGCAAAACACAAGCATGACCTTGTGTGATTTGCAGTTCTTCAAGTCCTTTTCAGCATGTACCTAAGCAACAGGGAGTCTCTTTGAAGAAACAGCTGTTTGTAATGGTTATTATTTTCCTTTTACAAAATTCCAGCATAGAACTGTGGATGCACAATAGTTTTAAAGCCAGCAAAAAGCAGGGGTGGATACTCCATATCAGCAGGTGGGATACTGCTTCTGCGCTTACGCAAGAACTGCCCCCAAGCTTACGGGATAAAAGGCATGATCAGGATCATCTAAACGCAGGGATCTTCTCTGAGCTTGGATTGCAAGCTGGTATGCGAGCCATGATCTCACCCAACTGAGAGGCAGTGACAGTAGCAGAAAGAAAGACAGTGTCAGGGAAGGTTTGCTCTACACCCTTCTAGTTCCTACTAGACAAGATTTTCCAGTCTTTCCTTGTAGAGCAGAGATTAAAAGATGTATCCCAAATCATGTAATAGTTATATGAAGAAATTCCAACACTTCCCAGTGTCCTCTGTAAGCACTTTAACTCTTCTAGCAGTAACAGTAAAAAACTCCCTTATAAGCACCGAACATTGTTTGCTTTTCACACTGCACTTCAGTAAAGATTATTCATTGTCAGGATTAATACTAACCAAACCAGACTATTTAGTTGTAAATTAGAAAAAACAGCCATTATCTGCAAAAGGCTTTGTAACTTTCTCCTATGTGTCCTTTCTCACACACAGCTTGAGCTGCTACGTGCCTGTCTCTGTGAGCCTGGGGATAGCCAGCAAAATCCCCATGGCTGGCTGCTGAGCAGGCATGGGAATGCAGGAGAGCTCTGTGGATCCTGATCAGTTAGTTAAAAAGATAAACCTAGCTGAACTGTGATTTTCATTTTTGCAATGCTTTATATTATTCCTTGCTAAAAACTATTTTTTTTCACCAATTATACCAAAACTTGTTACTTTGAGATTTTATTTCAAGTTAATGAATCTGAGAAATACTTTGCTATTAGTCTTTCTAACTAATTAAATGTCATAGAAATCCTACTTTTATTTGAAAAAATTGCCAATAAATTAAATAGAAGCTGCCAAAACTATATTTACCTTTACAAAAAATTAATTAGTCATACACACTGCAAAATAATGCTGGGAGCTTAAATTCTCTCTTCACAGCTTGTATCTTCAGTTTAAAACTTCAGATACGAAAAAAAATAACAACAAACCCATTCCTCTGACCTGTGTCCCCTCTCAGCTTTCATTTTTATTTATTAAAACAGAATATGAGCAAAACCACACTGAAAACTCTGCACTTAGATTTTCTTGAAAGGACCTGGAAGAGAAGACAAAATTGATTCAAAACACTAAAGACAAATCTACATGGAAATCTGTTTTGTTAGAATCTCTACAGCCCAAACCTAGAAACATACCTGAATTTTTTTTTTTTCAAGAATTTTTTGAAGAACTGGATTAAAGTTCCATTGCATGATCTCTCCTTCCCATCTTTGCTGGATAAGCACCCAAGTCAAGACCATAGGTCCAAGTAAGTCCTCACCTGTAGTGAAAGCAAGTCCCGATGCCCACACTGGGCCTTGCTCACAGCTTCTTAGGAAACCTTAGTGACCCAACCTTTGGAATCATCAATTTACATCTAAACTTGCAATTTGAACTTTCATTGAGGGTAGATTTAGGTTAGACATTAGGAGGAAATTCTTTCCTAAGAGGGTGGTGAGGCACTGGCACAGGTTACCCAGAGAAGTTGTGGATGTCCCCTCCCTGGGAGTGTTCAAGGCCAGGCTGGCTGGAGCTTTGAGCAATGTGGTCTGGTGGGAGGTGACCTTGCCTGTGGCAGGGGGGTTGGAACTACATGATCTTTAAGGTCCCTTCCAACCCAAACCATTCTATGATTCTATGGGTTTGCATCACTAATCTATGAGATTAGCATCTAACCATGAGATAGGATACTTTAAATGAGTTTTTCAGTCAAGCTGGGTAGCTTTCACAATTGAACATAAATGCCTATGAAACTGGGATTAACAAATGCTGCTACTTGTTAACATCAAATCATCAGTTGTTTTCCATCATTAAATCTCTTCTTTTCAAACCCAGAGAAGAAACATAGCTAAGGAGGTCTCCAAAGCATAAATAGAAGATGATTTCAAGTAAGAGGGAAAAAAACAGGTGAAAATGTGTAATTATATGAAAGGAAATATTTTTTAAGTTGTTGGTGATTTCTGAAGAGTTTGAAAATTACTCTTCAAATTTTTCATTCTCTTCCTCTTCTACTTGAGTCATCTCAAAATCTCAGAATGAAATTTTAGAAATTTGTAGAAAGCTTACTTTTCAACTCAAGTCTGGAGGGAGATGGGTTTTCGTTTAATATTTTTGTAACTTCTTTCTTTCTATGAAAAAATGCCAAATACTGACTTCCTATATTCGTTTGGCATTTGAAGTTCACCTGTGAATTAGTGTCTAACAATGTATAAAGGGAGAAATTTACCCTGAAGAAGCTCAACTGAAGAGTACAAAACCAGAGATTAATTAAAAGCTCTGAGATGAGTATCACAGAAGTTATATGTTTTGATATGAAAACAAGGCCTTAATGTCGTAAAATATGATACATTTATTTGTTTGCTCTGTTATTGCCCATCCAATTTTTCAAAGCTAAATTGTAAAACCATTTCATGTCTGGCCAAATTAATTTAGTCCAATTACATTAGAAGAGCACAAGAGTGAGAGCTGCACTGATATAATACATTCCTATAAAATGACAAATAAAACTGCCTGATGGAAATCCACAACTCTCAAGGCAAACAAAAAAAAAAAAGAAGTTGTAAGGAGAGAATGATATCTGCAGCAGTGCTTAGCAAGGATGAATGAGTTCCAGTGGGAAAACAAAAATGTTTCGTTTTCTAAAGAGAAACTAAATCAGAATAATTTGTTTTGATGTGGATGGGAAATTACTGTATGCTTTGTAAAATGGGGACTTAATAGATTCCTATTGGACTGGAATCACAACGGAGAGGAAAGAGGTGTGTGTGAGAAGAGAGGATGCGCAGAAAAGGTCATACCTGACAAAGCAGAGACAGGATTGTAAAAACAGAGACAGGATTGCCCCCAGTGATGCAAAAAGGAAAGGGACAGCTGAGGTTCAAACCAGCTACCCACTGGATTTCATGGCTATGTTTCTAACACTTTGTATAGGTTATTTATTTGGAGTTAATTAAAAAACTCTGCTCTAAAGGGGTAAAAAAAGTACATGCAAAATTAATGTCTCTATAGAGATTGAAGTGGCCCATTTGGAATTTCAAAGGCAGGAAATTCATGAAAACTATCATACAGTGGAAATACCAAGTGCTCAGTAATATCAGCCATTTAAGGAAAATGCTCAACATCTCAGAGGCAGAGTCTGCCACTGTCTGCTACTCACATTTAATGGTAATTTATGCAACAACTCACATCCATGCACTCAACTGGAATACCCAGTATGCGAGGTGCTATTATTGAATACTTTCCCTTTATTGCCACAATACATTACTAAGTACTATGGCTAAGTACACACTGTAATATAGAGTGTACACTACACAGTCAAAAGACAGTTCTGTTGCCCATGTTAATATCTGGTTTGTTTTTTTTTTA
Organism: Aegotheles bennettii; assembly: GCA_013398125.1. Lineage (NCBI taxonomy): Eukaryota > Metazoa > Chordata > Aves > Caprimulgiformes > Aegothelidae > Aegotheles > Aegotheles bennettii. The sequence goes on along the minus strand of VZRW01004389.1, from coordinate 326,000 downwards.
ATTTAGGAAAGAACAACAAACAAGCAATAATAAATAGGACTATGACACCAAATTGTAATTTTTATTAATAAACTATCAATTTGTCCCATTCTGACAACCATGAATTACTTCTGGTTGATCCATATGGCCTACAGTTCCTTGGATGACAGAGTGAAGCAGGACTGTATTCTGCCTCAGAGCCAAAGAGCAGGATGAAATCTTACATTGGTATTGCTTTTTCCTCTGTAATTACCTATACACTTCTTTACTCTGGTCTACCACCTCCATGAGAACAGTGTACCCTAACCTTACCAGCATCACTTTCACTCCCTTCAACCCAGGTTTAATGATAAACGCATAGGCAATTTTAGCAGTATTGTATACTTTGCAAGATTTGAAGAAGAATGTTTAGACACAAGCACTGAAAGAACAGATAAATCAGTAAATCCTAACTCAAAGAAAATCTTCAGCCATACTTAAGAAAGCTTCTCCCTGTCTATTCTAGCTCTTCTCTGCAAGAACTCCTATCTTGCCTCTCCTTGCTGTAGGTCCTGGGACCTTGAATTCAGAGAGACATCCCTACCTCCCTGGCTGCTTCCTATATTCCCGAGTCAGATTTTCTGGCTAATTCAAGTGCCCCTTGACAATCTAGCTCAGGTTTTCTGACTATTCAGCAGAATTTCTCCAGCCCCAGTTTGCACATAGCCATCCAGGAACACATGACCTAAATCTGAACACTGATGGGACTGGTCAGCTTATGTGTTTAAAGTCTCTCTCCTACTCTCCTTAGTCAGTCCTGCTGGCTGACTGCCTCCACTCAGTCCAGATTACTCCTTTGGTCCACTAGGGATTACTAAAACACTCATATTAAATGTCATACAATGCATACATTTTGTCGAGTTTGTGATCTGGGTCCCTTGCCAACCTTCTGTGGAGACCACGCAATGCTTTCAAATATATGGGAAACATTCTAAGAAGCTAAGAAAAGAAGTCCAGCTCCACAGGACCACACGGAAGATCCATTTAATTCAGTAGCTGATTTCAAAGTGCTGAACATTTTGGAACAGAGTAAGAGACAAGGGCAAGCAGATGGAGATATTTCCCTTGTATATTCTACCAGTTCCTGGCACTGCACAATCTAGGACTTCCCAAGCCAATGGTTGCATCAGCATTTTAATGTTCAATAGGCCTGGGTGGAGTTTTCTTCCATGATCTTGCCTCATTGCCATTCCTGGAAAAGCTAGAAAGGCAAGCTGTCCCCTCGTCATTTTGCTTTTACTGGCGTTCCCATGACACAGAAGGCAGTGACACCCGTAAGATGTTTCAGCACTTCAGAGGATAAGTACCTGGAAGACAGACAGCTGGCTCAGCTTCAGTCTGGATGAGAGCTCGGTGGTGCTGCTAGATGGAAGAAAGCCTTTCAAGGATAAGCCACAATCCTGGAATTAGATTTTAACTGAATGCATCTGCCAATCTGTGTTTACAAACCACTGCACATTGGAGGCAGCTTTCTCAGCTGCCAGACAGCCAAGAAACAGTACCCAAACCCTTTACCTAATGATCAGAAGCATAATTTCAGAGCATGTCCGGGAATAGCCAACTTCACCACCCTTACATCACACCAGAGATGAGCTCAGCAGAGGGACTAGTCATTAGTTTCAGCCAGCCTAATATGTAAGATTAAGGGTGTTGGGTTAAATAGTCTGATGATAATGGGAGTGTAATATACAGCATTAACTATCAATTGCAGAGTTGCTTTAAAACTAGGCATCATGAGCAGTTGTTTCAAGAAGTGAGCAGCATGAGCTTGTATCCAGCTACTGAAGACAGTGCTGACTGACCCAAACCTGGCACTCTGCAGACCCCAAGGCAGAATGTGCCACCTGTGGTTTCCTCCATCCATAAGAAGGAGTCAGAGTTCCTGCATTTATGCAGCAAGATTCAGATTTTCAAACAAACACGCAGCACAGACAATAAATGAGACAGCCTCAAAGGGAAGGGAGCATACACATACTTCCAAAGAAGTGAAGTCTATGTAGGAGCCCATTCCCTCTGTGTAGCTGCAAAAACAGTTATGGCCTTACAACAAGTCTGTAGATGGATTTAGCAGGTCGTGAAAATGCACTAAAAGTATATCCTCTGATGAAAACTTTTCTCCTAAGGCATAAACCTTTTGGTAACCATGGTGGCACCTAGACATTCACAGATATTTTCAAGCCACTATGTGAGCACAAGTCAGAGTCTCTGAAGAGCTCACCCTCAGATTCTAACAAGACAAAAATGCAGGAGGAGTCAGAGGCACTGAAGGACTTGTCTGGATTCCCGAAGGCTCAAAATCATAAAGAAGAAATGCAACTCTGCTTCTCCTGAATTCCAGGCTAGTTCCCAACGTATGGAGTCCCAGGGTCTGCACAAAATTCAAGCCATATGAAGGACAAAGAACTGGTATAAAACCTGAGATTAATGAAGATAAACCATAGACAATACTGGAAAGAGGAAAGTAAAGTGGATGTTCATGGCATAAACTCAACAGGGCCAAGAAAATCACAGAGAATCATTTCCATTAGAAAATAGATTAAATTGATATATATTTGCACAACTCTTCTCCAAGAACAATAGCTTGAGCACACTCTATAACGCAAACCAAATGCAAAGGGAAACTGTCAGATGAAAGCCTGTAGAAAAAAAATACATAAACATATATATATATATTTTTTAAAGGAATACTCTAGAAGTATCTCCTGGAAATGACATTTGAACTTTTCTTTACAGGCTAAGCTTCTTTTTTTCTGAACTCAAGACTTTAAAAAAGTAATGCTGTGAAAAACAAACAAAGCATTCTCTCATAATATTTAATTTCATGGGTAGTTGTAATTTTATTTTCAGTCCTTTCACACTCCTGCTGGATGGGTGCATTGTCCTCCTAGCATTTATTCAACAGCAAAATACCCTAAAATATCATTTAGCTGCATACCAGAATTCGGGTGGAGTGCTCACCACATATTTCAGCTTAGCTTTCAAATATTTGCAGAAGGAACCACTTGTTTGTATATATGGAAACTAAAATCCTAACACGTAGTAGGAGACTGTACATTACGATCAGACACAGAGAAGCAGCCTCTGTAGCGTGATCCAAGCAATTGCAGGAGCGGGTTCACTTTTCAGAGCACCAAGAAAGAACGTTTATAAACAGTGTGGACTACTGCTGTTTACACTTGAGTCTCCTAAGACCACCATCCTCTGCAAGGTTTGCTATTGGTACTGCTGGAGGAAGGAGAAAGTCCAAGGGATCAGATTAACTCGTCGTGCTGGTGTGTTACCACCAAAGTAATGCCATTTGCTTCTCTGGTATGCACCATTATGCGATACTGCAGACTTAAAATAAATCCATTCAGGATTATATTAGGAACACCAAATTTCCATCCTAAAGAATAAAATTGCTGATGGAGATGATCACAAAATGGCTGACCCTGCATTCTCCCAAGTTCTTCTTCATATCTAAGGGCTTTGTAGGATGGTAATGGAAGAATGGATTCTCCCAAGTGTAATTGATTATTTTCCAGTGATGGAAACTTTAAGGCTAATCCAAAAAAAGCACAGAGAGAGAGACACTGGTTTGGAACAAATTCCTATACTGCATCACACCCCTACATATGAATTATTGCAGTGCCCTCATGGATATTTTTAATTCTCTTGTTATATAAAAACACATACATTCAGGAAAAAAGGAAGGAAGATCCTCAGTTTAGAGAAAGCACGCTGATTCCCAAAAGACTGGAAATGCACTTCAAGAGTAATTTGTTTTAATGCAAATCTAAGACATGGCTATTTTTGATGCAGTGACTGAACTCATCAGTTAGAGAATGAAATAGAAATACTTGTTAAGAGCTGCAAACCAATTGTTGAAAGGCATGCATTTGTCATGGGATGTTAAATATAAATTTACACAAGTGTGGAAGGTTTTGCTGTGATGAGCCCTTTACAGAAATAGTTAATTAATGTTCAAGTCAAGCTTCATTCATGGCAATTAGCAAAGCCCATCTTAGTAAAGTGTCTTTAGCAGCCAGTATTTGTCATCTGGACAATGGAACAAATCACATAAACCCAGTTATGAATATGGGAGTGATTTAGAGTTTATTAATAATGCAAAGAACAAACCTGTTTTCTGTCTCTTCAAGGAATCATTGTAATTTGCAGATTGCAATGCAAAATGAGATGGAGTACAATGATTAATCTGTGAGCTACAGAATAACTACTACACATATAACAGATGTCTGCTGTGACAAGGGGCACATTACCTCCATGTTTATATTAAGAACGAAGAGACATTCAACTGTTTTATATGGGAGAGTTGTGGGAAAGATCTCAGAAAGCCCCCTATGAGAAGGTGGGGAATTATAAATATTTGCAAGTGTTTATTCAGGTGCCAAGCACAGTACACTGGTGAAACATGGCCTGAATGCAAAGGGGAGTGAGGGGGAAAACATCTGATCTGAATGTTACTGGATTCATTTCACTGGTATGGATATTGACTCAGTTCATCTCACTTGGCTGACACCAGTCCTGAGCCAAAACTTGCATGTTCATTAACATCAGCTGTACAGTTGACAGGATTTTTTTCGAGATAAAATCTTGCTAGAGAAAGAATACTATTAAAGGCAGTTACTTCTGAATAATTCGAAATACAGGAAACGGCTTATCTTCATTAAGGTGAGTGGAAGTCAGGCTCTCTGGAGAGATGGTGTCAGCCAGCCAGCTGCTTTCCTTGTGCTAAGCTTTGGTTTCGGCAGCAGCTGATGCCTTTCCTCTTCTCCCACCACCAGTTTGCACCATTCACCCTGGTTCTTTGAGGAACATGGGAAGTCCATCTGCTTTTGCCAGGGTGGCAAGAGGAAGGTGGGCAGCATCACTGCCTTTAAACAAGCTGCTGCAAGGATTTGATGCCAGCTCCCATTGCATTGTTGGGGTCCTCTTTGACTTCTGATGGAGAATGTAAGTATTGTTGTCCTAAACAGAAAAAAAACCAAACAACAAACCAACAAAAACCCCCAGCATAATAAACAATAGACATAAAGGGTAGGATTCAGCTAAAGTCACCTACATATCACGTCCCCATGAAAGCTAGGTGCTTCAGGTCCCAACATGCTTAAATCACCTCATCTAAAAGTGTGGAGCTGTAACTGATCTCCTCAACATCTCTCTAATCTCTGTTGAGCACCCGTTGCCCTCATGGGCATGTCTACATGTCTACATGTAGACATCTAAAAGTAGGTGTCCTAATTTACAAACTGAACATACCTAAATATTGTCTTTATGAAAGAGAGACTTTTTAAAACAAGACACAGTGCTGATGTTCCTTGACATGGGCCTTCCCTTCTCGCCTGTGCCTCTGAACATCCAGAGATATTGAAGTTTTGGGGGTCCTGTCAGTGCTTATATACAGTGACTACAGTGTAGAGTACTCATATCCGTTCCCCCCTCTGAAAACTGATCCCATCTTATAAAAAATGAGGAAGTCGCGACAGGCTGTTTCTCTCCCCTGTTTAACAGCTTTGAGCAGTCCAAACAACACACACTTCACTCCAAAATCTTGCTATTTAAGTTTGCCCCCTAATGGGAAACAGCTCCAGTGCCCTTCAAATCAGCTCCCTTTCTTCCCAACAATTGCCTGCAGGGAGTGGGCTGGGAAGGGAGTGATTTCAGAGCACAGCCAGCTCCATTTGTTCCAGGGACACCAGCGGGAATATATCCCAATTAATTTGGCTTTAGGAATCTGTACCAACACAGGAAAATAAAAAGACCACCATCAGCTAATGGTTCCTTTGCCCACTGCTCTAGGTGGCTGGTAAGAGTTACTCTGCTAAGTGATGATAAACAGGGAGAGGGGGAAGCAAAAACTTAAGCTCCAGTCTGATACAACCTGAGGCTCTCAAAAAGCTGTCAAGGAAGCAGGCTAGCAGCTGAGTATCTGGGTATGAAGAGTGTTGATTAGCTCTGCTGTTCTTACTATTGATGGCTTCAACTTCCAGTTTTATTTTAAACCATTTCCAGAAGAACTTAGAAGAAAAAAATATCAATTTATGGTAACAGTGTCAGAGAAAACTGGAATAGATAATGTCCAACTGAGAAAAAAATAAATTCATCAAATCTGCACCTCAGTTGAGCAGAGAGTAACTCATTGGCTGACAAGCTAAGCATGCTGTGTATTTGGGCACAAAAAATGTGTTTGTGAAATCCCAACTGACTGCAAAAGTAACAGAATCAGGTCTTTCAGAAAACATCCTATCAAAAATGCACTCACTAAAACCCACAGGCATAAGCGTAACTGTATTTATTTCACAGTGATTATTGGTATAAAACTGCAGCATCACCAGGCAGCAAAACAATGTTTGGCTCACACTCCATTGAAAAAAAATGAGAAATGCTGTACATGTAAGATTTGCAGAATCTGATGCCTGCCAGTTCTCTCCATGCTTCTAAAATATAATCTTCAACTGAGACCTGGCAATCTTCTGTATGTGTAAAAAGTCCTAAATTACATGCAGTGCAAAATGTGCCAGGATCAGAAAGCAAAGTATTATGGAGAACAGCTTTTTCCTACAAAATAGAACTTATTATTTAAGGGTTGCCCTTAAACAGAAACTGGAAGTGCAACTATAAACTCTGAATCCAATTTTGTCTCTAATAAGAAGCCATTGGTCCTGCAGTGTCACAACAGCAAAAATGAAAATTCTCTTTATTAGAGATTATCATCACAGGAGACAGGAAAAAGGATACATGACAGGCAGCTCTTCTGTTTGACCTCTGGACATCTCGCATGCCTCAGAAGTGAGAATATGAAACAAAGGGAGAAAATAAAATCTCATACAGGGAATACAAGATAATAATGGTGGATTCCTTTGGAGAGGAAACCAGCACCTCAGGCCAACTGATGTGAGCAGGCAGCTGAAGGGAAAGCGAGCCACGCTACTACTGCAGAACATGCAGGAGCCCTGACAGACGAGCCAAGTGCCTGGGGATATATAGGTTTTCAGGACTGCCTAGGTTTGTCTTCTACACCGACTTTCATATGAAATAATTAACAGAATGACTTGCAGCAAAATAAAACAAATAACAAACCGGTATTTGCTTACTTATTTTGCTTTAACTCAGCATAGCTAAAAATAACAGACTAGTTAGAGGAATTCAACAATCCCACTTACTCCCTGCTTCACCTGCTCTCTCTGAGAGTGTGGAGAGGTGAGAGGAAGAAGAGCAAGAATTCCAGTTTGCAAAGCAGGATATAAGCAAGGGATGGAGTATTGTGGTCTCCTGCTGTAGTACTCTAGCCATCTACTATAACCTTTATAGAATCACAGAATCACAGAATAATTTAGGTTGGAAAAGACCTTTAGGATCACCAAATACAACCGTTAACCCAGCACTGCCAAGCCCACCACTAAACCATGTCCCTAAAGCACCACATCTACACAGCTTTTAAATACCTCCAGGGATGGTCACTCCCCCCCTTCCCTGGGCAGCCTCTTCCAGAACCTGACAACCCTTCCAGTGAAAAAATTTTTCTTAATATCCAATTTAAACCTCCCCCGTCACAACCTCAGGCCATTTTCTCTCCTTCTATCATTTGTTGCTTGAGAGAAGAGACCGGCACCATTGAGCCAGAAGCCAGAGTCTGAATTTTGGTCTTCAGCTTGGTCCTTCAAATCCTGGCACTGTGAAAAAGGTACTCGAACTCTAATGCTTGTATCAGTAACCACCTCTATGTCCTTCCCACAAGCACATTCCTCCGTCTGACAAACGGGGGGTGGGAGTGGTAATATTTGGATTAAACTAATCCATCTGGAAGGGATCCAGTTCTAATCAACACTATCAAAAGAAAGCCCCACTTTCCCCTCCACTGCTAAAAGTAAGTTTTAGTCTCCCAGATCATCCATCACTAGCAAACTCAGATCCATTTATGTTGCTATTCATGTATGGTCAGACAAAATGTAAAAAAGAACTGCTGTCTTCCAACATATTAAAAGGATTCAAACCAGTTCAATCCAAATCATCACATTTGAAAATATGTTCGCCACACTTGCAAAAATTTAGGACCACCTTTTATTTAATGATTTCCAGGAAATAATGGAAGATTTCTATGAAAAGTTAAATCCCAGGACCACTGTTAGCAGAGTGCACAATGTATGACATTCTGGTTTCAGGAGTTAGATTTTTACCATGCTTCAAGATGTAGTTTGAAACAAACGTCTGGTTATTGAACCCATTACTATAAAAGTGAGCAATGCTGCAGTGACAGAACGTGTGAACAGCTGAAAGAAATACAGAATCATGAATCCTAAGCAAATAAAAACCTTTCATAAAGGAAACATTCCAAAATATATTTCCAAACAATGGTTGACTGCAACCAAGTAATTCACACCCTGTTGTGAAACAAACATTAATAATTTCTAGCAGACACTAGGGCTCAGAAGCTAACAATGATCCCCCCCTTCTCTCTCCCTCCACTTCCAGGCTGGTTTACCAAAAATGTCATTAAAAGTAGCATATATTAAGTCAAAGAACCAAATTCACTTTCAGCTCCAAGGGGTGAGAATCTTAGTAAAGGTATCTTTTCCTCAAGGGATATTTCTAGCAGAAGGCTCTTAAAAAAAATAATAAATAAATAATCAATCCATAGACTTCAAAGCCAGCTTAGCATGTAAAAAATATAGCTTTCTATCAAAAGTATTTTTGGCACAAGCTTTGGCTATTGTTTTCAGCTCTCCTTCTTCCAAAGGCTGGTATGCTGTCACAGCCCGGCTACAAGCGCAGACCTCACATAGGTGACAGTGGCTGTACACGCTAATTTTGCAGTTACTTGGGCTTGCAAGGAGCTGAGGAGCTGAATGGGGACAATGTTCACATATGCTATGAGTTAAAATAGCCACCACTTTTGCTTAAAATGACTTTGCACTTCAATGCAGTTAATACTTTCCTATCTAAACTATAGAGCAAATTTTATCCTTAGTCAATGAATGCTTTAAGTTCTTTAAGGTGCTCTAATAATGGTAATGAAACTCAGAATGTTAAAAGTTAAGGATTTTGGCTAAAACTGTGACAATTTCCGGTACTTTCTTAGACAGGTAGACATAAGGAACAGCAATTAAATGTAAAGCACTTTAAGTCATAGGTCTGCAGAGGCCTCACAGGCTTCTTTCTGGCTCTCCTGGGTTGCACAGGTGGGTCATACTTCTTGCCAGGACCTCTCCATCGTTAGATGACTGACCATGTGTCTGTTTTTCTCTGGCATTATGCCCAGCCAATGGAAAGTAACTTGCTCATGAGTGAACCTCAATCAGGTTAGAAGTTTTTTAGGTCTAACTAAGCCCTGAAAAGCTTAGTCAATTTGAGAAATCTGAATCCCCTTCAGGAATGAAGACCAGTCTGTTTACGGGGACTGAAACTTCAACAAAAGCAGACTCTCCAGGGAGTTTTAGCGTTCTTAATATCAGAGAAGAATTAAAGTGAAAACACTTTTTTTTTTTTTTTAAATATTTAATCATTAACATTTTCTGGTTGATGTTTTACCTTGTTAAAAACCCTGAGGGGGTTTTCATTTTACCTAACAAATTCACCTGCGGCTGAGGCACAAGCTTTGCCATTTGAAGGGGTTTGATTGCCATGCAAAGATTGTATGTATTTTTAATATCATTTGCACATCCTACTGGAAAAAATCTACCCATGTTCTGAAAAGTTTAGCTAATGCTGAATTTCTCTGTTCAAAGACAAAATATTGTTGAAGCCTGATGAGACTGACCCAATTTTACAGAAATGTCAAGAATCTGTTACTGCCCAGTAATAAAAGCATAACAGAAATCCAGTAATAAAATCACTTTAGCAACAAAATTACCTGTAAATAATTTTGTATTACAAGCCATTCTTAAATACCACTCTAAAGCTTTTCCTTCTAAAACTTGCTCTGAAAGTTTTTGACTGAATTAAAATTTAAGGCTATGAGATTTTTTAAAGGTAGACATTTGAACATTTTATTGTCACAAAAAGTACGTATCATGCCATGTTTCAGCCAGATTATTTAAGGTTTCTGTATGACCATGTTAACTATCTTCTTCCCTCCCTCTTGCAGTCTAAAGATAAAAATAATTCTGTTTTAATGCAGCCCATCCTTTAATATAATCTCTATGGAGCAGAGACTTTTATATCTATCTTTCTGCCTGTCTGTCTATCTGTCTATCTATCTGTCTATCTATTTCCATGATACTTAGAACAGCAAAGACTCAATTGGACTCTGCAATACAAGTATATATAACAAGGATGCTACAGAATATGAGCGATGACTAATGTGTTGCTTCTGTTGCATCATTCTAAGCATTAATTAAATGCTGAGGTCGAGGTTGTTGTAGAAAATTGATGATTCTCTGAAAGAATAGACCCCAATAATTTATTTTTGTTTCACTTAGGAAGCTAGCAATACAACTGCCTGGATGCTAAAAAAGATGTCTCTTGGTTTTTCTCTTTCTTGGAGAAAGGAAATGCTTGCCTGTTAGTGGTTCTGATTAGTATAACATGGCTCCCCTGCTGTGAGGGGCAACAATGCCTCTCAAGACAAAGGCAATAGTCAGTCAAAGGCTGCATTAATATTTTTCCTGTAGATTTTTAGGATTTGTAACGTTAGGGCAACACATCTCTGGCTCTTACACAAGCACCTTGAAAGACATGACCACAGGCCTTCCCTCTTTTCACCACTTCAAGCAGTTAAACTGGAAACGATAAAAGGATTTTAGAGAAAAGTCTTTTTTTCTCCTACCTTTGTGCATGATTCCCAGATATTTCAGTACAATTTCAGTTTCCCTGCAGGAATGAAGAAACAGCAGTTTATGTCTGTGAAGGCTCCTAAGCGAACCTGGTCCTCCACACTCAGAGCCTCCCATGACTTCTCCCTGGCTGGACAATTCATTGAACCCCAAGGACAATCTTACTCAGAAAATTATTACGGAACCAAAGTCTGAACCATAACTGCAAATAGATCTCTGTGTGACTGAGGCAATATACAAGTGTTTGGATGAACCCAAAACTTCATTTTCTGCTTTTATCACTGAACACACTGTGCCAAGGCCTGACCCACTGTTCCGGTGTGCCAGAACAACCAGACAGACATCTGTACTCTGCCTGGACCCTACTTCAGGAAGTAGAAATAAAAAGTTAAGAAATGCAAAGGCATGGTAGGGGACAAGTGGCATTGCATAAAAAATTTGCACACCAATGGGAAAAAAATAAAGGAAAAATAAGTTTAATTACACAGCCTCTTGAAGTTTCACTTGGGTCTCTTTTCTACCACTTCTTTCCTCCTAAACACTCAGCATGGAAATTAGATACACAGAGACCACTTACATCCCCATTTCATGCTGTCCAAAAGTTCAGCTGGATCAAGCGTTCAAGAATATGTTTCTGGGGCAAAGAAGTTAGCACACTCAGCATTTGCAAATGTCTATGGAAAAAAGAGAGTGGAATTAAATGGAATTTAGGCCCATGTTTAGTGAATAAAATACTGAAGTTCCCTCATACGCGGGTGTCAAATGTAAGTTTGACTTCTTCAGCTTCGTGTGTGTATATGGAAATATAAAACCACACAGGGTTACAAAGCAGAAGCTATGCCATGTTTGCTTAACAAACAAAATATAGATACTTAAATTAAAATTAAACAGTCAAGTCTTTGTTATTCTAGTAGAGCCAAACCAGTGTAAAAATCCATAGAATAAATAATCTATATAATCCTCTGGATAAAGTAATTCAACAGGATAACTCATATCAAATCCAAGACTTTGCTTATGCCTGTCTGCATGACTAGGTCTCCATCTTTAATTTAAACTGCAAATAGAATATGCAGTTATATCCTGTAAGGCTTTGCTATTGCTTTTCTCTAAATTGATTGTAGGCTTCAGTTGGTTCTTCATCTGAATGGGACAAGATATATCATACAGAGAGCCCTGTTTGCAGTTTTGGTTCAGGTTTTCATAACCAATTTCTTAACAGGATTATGTTCAGGGTTCATTCAATTATCTCAGCACAGAGACTGAAGTTTTTGTTAGCACTGTGCTTTATAGAAACACTCCTATTCTTGCTGTCACATAGAATAATGTCGTTTACTCCCTACATATTAGTTGTTACTGGCAGCAGCCCAAATGACATAATGCTGAGCATTTCCTTAAAAAAAAAAATAAGATGAAAAAAAAAGGAAGAAATCTTTTCCAAGCCAAGTGTACAGAATGAAGGGCTGCTTAGAAAATACTTCACTCAAAACCCTTAGGAGCATGAAGCGTTAGCAGTCAAAGGGGGGGGGGGGAAGAGGGAATAAGTAGGATCCCACTTCTCTGAAGCCTGAAATTTCACTGCTGTTTTCCGTAAGAAGCAGAGGCAACTCTCTGAACATCCTGATGGAAACTGACTGCTGCCTCAGCCTGGGACAAGGTCCTGAGGGCTGCTACAGAAAGTCCTGCGGCACAACCCAAGCCATGTTTATTTTTGTTTTCTTTTTTTACAGCTTCTGTCCAAGTATTTGAGCCCCCAAACTGTAAGGTTTACAAAACAATAATAGTGACAGAGTTTTTAGTAGCTACACCAGGTTCATATTAACTTCAAAGGGTGTGCGCACCATGTAAGCCAACAAAGGACTTTGTCCTATTTTCTCATAGAATCACAGAATGGTTTGGATTGGAAGGGATCTCAAAGATCATCCAGTTCCAACCCCCCTGCCACGGGCAGGGACACCTCTCACCAGACCAGGTTGCTCAAAGCCCCATCCAACCTGGCCTTGAACACTCCCAGGGAGGGGGCAGCCACAACCTCCCTGGGCAACCTGTGCCAGTGTCTCACCATCCTCACAGGAAGGAATTTCTTCCTAATATCCAATCTAAATCTCCCCTCTTTCAGTTTAAACCCATTCCCCCTTGTCCTATCACCCCATGCCCTTGTAAAAAGTCCCTCTCCAGCTTTCCTGTAGCCCCTTCAGGTACTGGAAGGCTGCTAGAAGGTCAGTCCTGCTCCATCAGCTGCCAGATGTCCTGTGTCACCTCCCCTCAAGAGAACCCACGGCCTCACTCAGCCCTGCACACTCCTGCCCCTCACCACCCCCAGACAGACAGAGCCCCCTCAACTGGGCCCTTGGGCACTGGCTGCTGCTTGCTGCCCACCAGCCCCAACCAGGGTTGCGGAGCACCGCCGCCACGTAAAGGAGGGGTCTAAACAGACATCTGAAAAATTCCTCTGACACTGAGGACTTGAGCAGTGAGATAACACACAAAAAGTCTGGGAGCACTAACTCAAAATTTCTGATAAAAACCATAAGAAGCAGGGACTTGCACCAGTATTCCCACTGCTAAGTGTGGTTTTATTTCATTTATTTTTTCTTGAAATTCATTCTTGGAGCAGAGATTTCTCCATAGAAAAAAATTATAACTGACAGAGCTTCTCAAAAAGTTTTTTTCAACTAATCATTATTATTAATATTATTACATAACCCAACACTTTTATTTCTTGTTGTTAAATTTAAAACCTGAACTTGGATGTGATTTTTGTCAGTTTAAAAGCCAGCATACACCTTATCTTGCAGAAAAGGAAAACCAGACAGTACCTCATGGAATCAGTTCAGAAAAATATAATGAAGTTTGTCTTTCACTGCTGACACGTTCCACCTCGGCAAAGCACATAGCTAAGTGGTCCTGGATTTTTTATATATTTATTTTCTTCCCCTAACATTATGACCTTTTATAGTGCCAGTCCGCAGAGAGGGAAGCTTTCCACAGTGGCCAAGCACACCTAAGGGCACACATCTTTTATCTTAGCACGCCAGAAGACGAGCTCAGCTATGCCCAGGCTCTAATGTTTCTTATACGAGTATGAAAACTCTCAGATAAGAGGAGTAGGGGTAACAAGGCAGTGTCACCAAAGAGCAATCAGAGTCCCAGTCCCACTGTGCTGACCAGCACATGGGAATAGCTCCGCATTTTCCTACACCATCCCTGGACATCAGCTCTCCTCTACACCCTCTTCAGACAACACTTAAAAACCGTCATCTCCTACTAGGCTAAGGCAAGCACTACACCAAGCTCCTTTAAATGAGAGGCTGACCAACTGGTGTGCCAGTCCCACAGGGTCACAAACCAGCTGCCAACAGCTGTGGGGTGCAGCAAGTCCTGGGGGATCAGGTTCAAAGCACAAGGAGACCACAAACCCTGGGGCAGGGAGCAGTGAGAGGTCTGGGGATGCAGGGGGGACCTTCAGGGGTTTGGGCTGGAGAGAAGGTGTGTGGCAGAAAGATGTGGGGAGTGGAGAAGGCAAATTCTGTGCACATGCAGCAAAGGTAGTAGTAACCTGCAGTTACTGTGGGTATCAGAGAGGTTAACTCTGGGGAACTCTGCTAAGCACTTTCTGTGCAAAATTTTGCACATTCTGTCAAAACACTGATAACAGGGGAGAATGAGTGTAAATAAATAGATCCTTCACTAAATGTATGTATTCCTGAAGTCCAAAGTGTTTTCTTAGTTCACTGAACAAACTCTCACTTGCTAAGACATTTCCAGTCACTTAAGTTTAGAAATCCAGCCAATTACTAAAGAGAGGGAAATTGGATTATTTATTATTTATCTTCTAGTAAAGCAAGCTATTGCAGACTATACTTAGCAACCTAAAAAGGGAAAAAAATGTGATACTTTAGAGGGATTTTAAGTCCTTGTGGGAGAAAGAAGCTAATCCTGGCTGCAACGGCATTCTGACAGTATTATAAGAAAAAAAATTCATCTCTTTAAATTCATTCTATAAATTATGTGTTATACCAAATTATTCACTAGAAAGCATAAGTGAATCATAAAATAAAGTATGTTATGGAAATGTAATGTAAAGTATACATTACATGAGCTGGTTAAGGCTCATGTGCCTCATAAGCCAAAGCCAGCCAGTGTTCAGTCTAACTAGCCATAGCATCAGCGTGAGCTGAGGAAAAAGGAGAAAAAAGACTTCCCCAAACCAGAAACCCACAGTGAAAGGTGCTCAGAAGAGGAAGATTAAACCTCCTGGCTGACATATGCCATTCTCCACTGCCCTGAGCAGACACATGGTACCTGGGCAGGCAGAGCAATGGGCTCTGGATTAGTGTCCACTCCTTTCACATAGCTAAATTACTGAAGCTGACTATTCCAGGTGCAAAGCAGTAGTTTTTACCTATGAGTGAGAGTATGTGCATGTGTGCAGACAGTTTTCACTCAAGCACTACTTGAAACTTTGCTCTCTGGCAAGAAGAGGGTTGAACAGTGCACACACAACGCTACATGGAGGTAAGGGAAGAGCAGATGCTCAGGTAGCTACCAAGGCAAAATCGGAAAAGATGTATTTTGAGATGTGGTGCAAATAGGGACTGAGGGTGGACTTTTAAACAGAACTCTTGTCCTTGACAATGGAGAGTATGTTTACTAGGGCTTCCAGAAATGCACAGGCACCTGTTTCCAACGCCTTTAAAATCAGGACAGCAATATTTAAATCAGCTGAAACAGCTACAGAATAAGATAAAATCTCATCAGGTTAAAGAACTGAAACTTTGGTGACTCCCTTCTTCCTACCTCAGTATTTACCTACCTACATGCACATATTCTCTAGATGATGATTGCATTAAGGTCATTTGGAAACCTTCTTTTCTGAATGCCAGTTGTTTCCTCTTCTTGATGGACCAGACGTTTTTTTTTGCTAATGTTGTATATATGTTATAGAAAGCATCTATATTCAAGGACCGCTAACAATTTTAATATGACTTCCCTATACAGACAGGTGGCTTTAACTGTATTCACAACAGTGCTCACAGATCACACCATATATGAGGGTAGACAAGTTCACTGCAGGGACTGAACATACTCAGTGTCTTGTGTTTTCAGAGAGTATAAACTTATTAACACTTGCTCTGCTGGTATACAGGAAGAAGCTTGAGGGCCAGATTTAAATATGACAATAGAAAGACAGGTTAAAGACACACCCAGAGGAAAGTCTCAGTTTTCAGCACAAATTTACATGGCCAACTTTGCAAATAAAAGCCTAGGGTTTCACATGGCCTTGATCCAAAAAACCCAGAGGGAGTTCTGTTGTTTCCACTCCAAAGAAACAAAACATTTCATTGTCCTCTGAGACTTCTTAAATATTATGTGTGAACCTTCAGGCATCAAAATGAGTGCAATAAGTGAAGCATACAAAGTAAATGATGACTATCTTGAATTGTTGTCTGCAGCAAGTGACCATGACAATGAGCAAGAGGAATATAAGCTCTTCCTTTGCCTGTGGTCATGCTTTTCTGCTTTCTTGAATTCTTTCATATTATTTAGCAAGGAACCAATTCAAAGCTTGCTGGAATAGGTGGCTACACCTATAGGAACAAGTTATTCTTCAACATGATCCAAAACATCTGAGATACGGAAAAGAAAGAGAACAAATATATTTTTTCTTTATTTGCAAGAACTGATTTCTTGTGAAAGGAAAAAAGAGCACATCTGTCCTCCTGAAGATACTCAGGAAACCCTAGCAGGGCAATCTGAAGACCCATGCTACTGTTTTTGTCCATCTTGCATCTGAATGAGCACTTCACTCGGGCAGCATCCTGTGCCCTGGAATGAATATTTTTGGTTCAAAAGCTGGCCTAAGTAAATAAAAAGCAGATCACTGAAAATTTTGGTTTTATTTTCTTGGAAATAATCCCACATTTTATTCCAAATCAAGAAAACACTTGGCAGGACCAAAACCAACCATTTCAATCAGAACTGGTGCTCCAAACACACCCTCCTTCAGCTGAATGGTGAGGGCATTTACCCAAGGCATAGAAAATTTAGGTTCAAACCCATTCTCTATTTAAAGTTGTTAAATTTTTATCATCTCTGGTAAGTGGTAAGGCTCAGATGGGCACAGCTCCCACTGTTCGCACTGCAGAGCTTTGTGGAAAACACTGGGTTGTCACCTTGAGAAGGAATTGGATTGCATCTCCCACTCCCAGCATGTCTCACCTCTCAGTGCATGTCCTATAACACATACTTTTTTCCCAATTAATAGCTGCATGTTAATAACGGGTGGCATAGCACTACCAAGTCACCCTGAAGATCTGTCTGAAAATACCCTTTAGTCTTCTAGTTCTTACCTTGTCCTTAGGGGATTCTGGGGAGGGTGGAGAGGGGGAAGGAGGTGAAAACTCTGCTCAGGAAGAGAAAGTTTTCAGAACTGGGTCCTCCACATTCCTGCTAGACTGGCTATTGAGTAAGTTACAGAGACGCCTGACTCCCTTCTATTCATCTAGCATAAAACAACAGAATGCACACAACCCAGCAAGTTCAGACAAATAGCTATAGGATGCCAAATCTGCATTTTTCCTTGAAGAAAATAATCCCTCTCCCCAACCCTGCTTCCAAAGGGATTAAAAAGTATCTGCCAGCCCATCCCTCCAGGCTTGCCTATTCAAAAGCAGTACTCCATAAGAGCATTTTCTCTTGAGTCAGAGTAGTTTTCCATCTAGTAAATAAAATATTTCTTGGTCCTAATAAAGAGCAACAATTCATAGTTAATATCTTTAACAAGATCTTTTGATACAGTTCCAGAAAACAAACCTGCAACTAATATCCTGAGACTGAGAGTGTTACTGATCTTGCCAAGTCAATCTAGTTCATGGCTTTGGAGAGTGAGAAAGATAATATAGATCCATTGTGTAGGATTTCTTCAAATGGTCTCAGGGAGGAGCAGTTCTAGAGACAGAAGTATGGAGGAGAAACTACTCCTCTCTTCTCTGGCACACTGTTGGGTCCCTGAGCAGAAAGGACACTAATATTCCATTCTTGTCCCTCACAACATCACGTGCATACATACATGTACTGTAGCTTGTCTCAGACAAAAGCCTTATCTTCCATCTCACCATCCTTATTTCAATCCACTGAGCGCAGGATGGCCCCAAAGGACAACTCCACTCTAAGCAGTGTGAAAGCTTCTGGGAAATTCATGGCCAAGAAACGTAGAGGCATAGAAAGCATGAAGTATATAATAGGACAGAACAGGAAACCAAAGATGTACAGAACCTAGAGAACAGAGAAAACAATAAATTATTCACTGACAGTTTTGTGAGAATAACAGATGGAAACACTACACAAAGGTTGCAGCAACTGTCCTTTGTAGAATGTGATGGGGTTGGAGGGAGGGAGGCAGTTGCCCATCATTTCAGTCCCAGGAAGGGTGGTGTTTCACACAAAAGTAGTATGGGGGCACGAGAGGGTGAGAGCAAAGGACTTTACCCCTTGCCCAGCAGCTTCCTGTGCAACTTGGTACAGAAATTATTAGTTTCCTAGACAGACTGGTCTTCAGCAGCAAAGCATTTGGATGTCATTCCTATGTCTGGCTGCATCAGTGAAGGGTGCTGAGACTCACTGCCATGGGCACACGTGGCACCATCAGTCAGGGCAGCCAGAGGTCACTGGATTATTCTTTAGCCTTGCCAGATGAAGCCAGAAAACACGATACAGAAGGCTGCTAGTTGCTGCATCATGTTAAGCGCTGCTACCCCGTTTCTGTGTGGGAATCCAAGACACTCTGTGGAGACAAAAAGTTCACAGGATGGAAGAGGGCAAACAAGGATTCCATTGATAAGGATGAGCTCCGAAGGAAAATAAAATGGTAATTTATCCTGCTGGGTTGAGTGTAGGTATGCCCATGGTGCAGAAGAGACTCAGTGAAAAAATCTCCAAACTACTGTAGCTGGCTGTTGAACCAGAAGAAGTATAACTACCCCATCACAGTATTGTATGGGCACAGTAGATTTTAATCAACTGATTCAAAAGGCAAAGTTTCTTACATTGTGCCTGACAGTATGCCAGAATTGTTACCAGCTGGACCTGATCTAGTATTTCCACACAGAGCTGTGCTTTGTCTTGTAGATCCATGATATAAACCATTTAGCTTGTGAGTCTTTTCCCAATTCTCCATTTCATAATCTAGATACACCCTAAGTATTCCTAATGATGTCTCCTGGAAACATCTCCTCCTTATGAGCCCTAGTATTCCACCATTACAAAAGTAGCCTATCAGGGAGGATTACTAGCAAAGTGCTACGTTGAAAAAGCCTGGGTAAAAGAAGATCTGAAGAAAGATTAGCTACAGCTGACCAAGGAACTTTCTTTTGTGTTTCCAATGTCCCATGACCACAGTTTGTGGTGATCACCTCAGACAGGCCTTGGAGTGTTAGGTGGTCGCAAGATGCAGGCAACTACTGGAGGAAAAAACCAAAAACCAATGTATACAGTCAGAGCAGTACGAGTATTGGTATTGAGCATCTACAAGCAGAGGGAAGAATGTTCATTTCTGCTCACACAGTTACAAAGACCTAAACAGGCAGTGACGGCTCATGACCTAGAATTTCTGGGACTTGCACCTACCTGCATTTTTGCAGCTGTTCTTCTATGTAGTAGCAAGACCCCTTCAGGAGGTGTCATTTCCCTGTCCCAACACAGTGCAGCCAGGAGATGACTGCTTAACTAGAATTCCCTATATTGCCCAGCACTGCAGGGGTACAGATGCTCCCAGAGCTGGATCCCTCTCATAGATGCACAGCAACAGGATGAGAATGGTCACAAGCTGCAGCAAGGGAAGTCCTTGCAATATATAAGGAAGAAACTTTTCCATCATGACGGTGATCAAGCACTGGAACAGGTTGCCCAGAGGAGTTTCGAAACCCCTGTCCAAAAATGATGGGACACAGACCTGAGCAAGCTGCTCTAACTGTGATGCTGAGCCTGCATTACGGAAGGGCTTAGACCAGATCACCTCTGGAGGTCCCTTGTCACTGAATTGTGCTGTAGGACTGCTCTCTGCTCTATCCTCTGTCCTCACCAAGCACAGCAGATCCTGGGTGGAAATACACAGTGCGTTGCTTGCCCAGTTACACGCTGGCCTCTCATACAGCTTGTAATATTTTAGCACTTAACTCCCAGTCAGCCTTCTGAGAGATGAAGCTTAGTTTGCTGAATCTCAAGCACCATCCATGAATGACTAAGGCCCCACTCTCCCCTCAGGAGTCTGCACAAAGTGAGGGACATAAGGCCATGACTTGTGCTTCAGGCACCATGTTTTGTAAACCCAGGCACTCAAGGTAACTTTCCAGCCCCATTTCTTCCCAGCAGTCCCTCAAGGTCACATTGCATTCCTTGTCCATTTGATTCTCCATTTTCATCATAGCCAAAACAGCAAGGCATTACTGCATCTGCCATGTTACCATCACAGCCCAGCAGCAGCTGTGTGTAGACAGAGGACAACCACTCTGGGTCAAGACTTCCACATGTGCATGGCAACTAATGAATTGCAAGCATTAGTCCTAAAACTCCTGCTTGAACAACTGCTTGAGCAAGGCACAGCTGAAGCAGCAAGGCCGTGCTTTGCTTAGCCAGACCTCACGTGTTACCAAAGAACCGTCTAGAGCTGTTCATCCCTCCATATGCTCAGAAGACTTAACATTGCCGAGGACCTCCCCTTGAAAATGCCAGGATTTGAGCCACGTATTGGCAATCTCTTTTCCTTCCTTTATCCCTGCTGAAACCTAGCTGTGATTAATATTTGCAAGTTCTGCTGGATTCTCTCTAAGCAGTACTAACAGACCGCTTGAAAGCCTTCAGGGCTTCGTTCCTTTTGATGTGGTTTTGCTGGCCAACACAAAACCTGGATGAAATTACAGTCTGACTGAAAGCCATTGCACATCATCCTCTTTAAAATGCTAGAGCTTCCTGACATGGTAATGGGCTGCTTTGGAATATTCATCTTAATGTTTTACATTAAAAAAGACAGGGTAACAACCTACTTGGGTAAGACAGAAAGTGATGGGATCACTTGCGCAAGTTTGCAGCTGAAACTTCTGCTCTACCACATGCACTCCCATACGTGCTCTTGTCTCCCACAGTAGTGGAGGTCTCAGGAACCACTAATGAGGAGTAGCTACCCAGTCTGACTTTCCAGCCTTCTCAAAGGAGAGATCTGGGGAACTGTGGGAATGCTTCCTTCATCCCAGTGCTTTGGACAAAGGGACCTCCTCAGACCACGAGAAAACAAGTTGCCAGCGTGCAGCTGAGATACCCTAGGTGATGCTGGAGACATCATGCTGCACTTAGGGATAGCAACAGGACTGGTGTGCTGCCAAAGCTGAGGATTTTGCTTATAAAAAGGTTTGTCTTGTAAGAAAAATAAGGTAACCCCCAAGAATTTGGGTTAGCTAGTGCAGTGATGTCAGTTAATCCTCTGAAAGAGGATTTTGCTGACTTCTGCTTCATGCTGCCTCAGACTCCGTGGTATAAGAAGTCCTTTCTAAACTACTTCATCACATCACAGGGACTTCATCTGAGCTCACCTCATGCACTCCTTTGAGCAATACTAAGGGAAATACTGAGAAACATTTTGCAATTGCTCCTGCACCTGAGAACAGGCATTAGGAAAGGACCCACCTTGTGCTTGGGATGAGAGGAGAGGTTGAAAGGAGCGCTTCTGTGCTGCTTTTCCCCAGCTGCTCTCCCACAGCACAGGGAAAGCATTCCAGCCACACCTGGGGCTATTCAAGTCTTTTCCTTGTAAAAATACATGCCTTACATGCTCCTTATAATCTCCAGGAACTGACACTTAAAATAAAGGAAAGTAATTCTAATGGGCACAGTTTAACTTAGATGTGAGCTATGAGGACACTTCTTGGTTCATTGCATTTACAAAACCATCAAGTGCTTTGGATACCACCCAAAAAGCACCCAAAAGTCTTGGACTGTTTCTCTCACAGCACACACACTTGCTTTATGTATGTTCTTCTGACAGCTGCAACCTCAGTTCTCCAAATGGCGGTTTCTTGCAGTCAGATGAAATGGTCAGTGTTACATGAGTTTGATCTGGCTTGCAATGCCATCCTGTTAACACGAATCTCTAAGCAGACTGACCTTCTTTGGTAGCCCGATCATTCAGTACCCAATTCAGAGTGGCCCTGCTGTTAAACACGTGGCAAAACCAAGCAGAATAGCTGAAGCAGAACTCAACGTCCCTAGAAAAGGTCCCACAAACAAAGCTAGTTTTATGTCTGTCCTGATGTATCTACAAGAGTATAACGTTCAGGAAACAGGAAAGGCAGATTAGCACCCAGACTCCCAGAAAGAGTTCTCTGGTTAATCCCTTTATGGGAACATGGCCCAAAACTCTCATACTTTAAAGAGAAGGTCCACAAGCTCTGACATGCAACAGATATTTGAGTTTTCAGCTGGCCTAGCTACATGACTTGTGTCTTAGTTTACTAAATAAAAAGATACGCACCTAGACCAAAAAGCTGAAAGGCAAGACCCATATGGATATATTTCAGAAAAGCCTTTTTTCTCTGTTTACCTTCCTCACTGGACATCTATTTCACATGGGACAAGGCTGGCAGGGTTTGGGCTCCGGCCATGAGGGACTCAGCCCAGCAGTCTGTTTGATGGGTGGAAGAATTGAGGCATTCAGCACGGGTCTTGTTGATCCAATTATAATGGATTTACATTAAGGCAGCTGTGCGGTGAGCAGAAACTTTCTAAGTGGTAAAGGTCTGCTTCAGTTGCCCTGCTAGCGTGTTTGCACATGACTGCCAAATAAACAACATCTCCTGCTGGGTGATTGGAAACAAGCGTAAGAAGTTCTGGGTATACGATGCTAATCCTTATGGTGTAATTTCATCTCTGCTCTACAAAGACTTCTCCATTCACTGGATCTGACATGGTTACACAGCAAAGCCTGTGGGTTGGCAGTGGGAGCCGGGTGTGCAGCCACCCCAAGATCCTGCCTGGAGCTGGACTGAGGATGAGAAGTTCTTGGAGCTTGTATCCTGCCCACCCGCCTCCTAGTACAGTCTTGTCCTGCACAAAACTTGTAGGCAGCGAAGGATGTGGTGTAGAGGGGTATCATGTCATTTGGGCTGTTCAGCCTGGAGAAGAGAAGGCTCTGAGGAGACCTCATTGCTGCCTTTCATTACATAAAGGGGACCTGCAAGAAAGATGGGGACAGACTTTTTAGCAGAGCCTGTTGTGATAAGATGAGGGGTAATGGTTTTAAACTAAAGGAGGGTATATTTAGGTTAGATATAAGGAAGAAGTTTTTCACCATGAGGGTGGTGAAACACTGGAACAGGTTGCTCAGAGAGGTGGTGGATTCCCTGTCACTGGAGGGGTCCAAGGCCAGGTTGGATGGGGCCTGAGCAACCTGCTCTAGTGGAGGATGTCCCTGTACATGGCAGGAGGGTTGGACTAAATGACCTTTAAGGTCCCTTCCAACTCAAGCTATTCTGTGATCCTGTGATCACAGCTGTGGAGAGGTAGAGATGAAGACCCAGGGCCCTGTGGGAGGGTCAACATTGCTCCTGCTGCAGCCATACACAGCAGCGCATGGCTGACACTGACAGCTGCCACCAGGGTGAAAGTTAGGTGTGCTCCTCACCGAAACAGTTACAGTTGAGAGGTGCTTGTTGCCAGGGAGGGCTGTCTCTGCAGCTGTTGAGGAGACTATAGTAAATTCACCATTGCCTACAAAGATGTGAAGTGGACATTCGCCAAGTGTCAAAAACATCATGATTGTGGTTCATGTTTTTTTCCTCTCTCTCCCTCCTGCCAAAGAAACCTCTTACGATTTGTTCAGAGGTAAATGTAAACCTGAGGGTCAGCACAAGTCAGCTTTTGGCTTTGAACACCAAGCCCAATACTGGACATGAAGTAGAGTCTGGTACCCTTTTCTAATATGCAGTATTGCAGAGAAATGCCCTCCTTGCTGTGCCTATAGGAGCTGAAAATGACGCTAGGTATTAAAAAAAAACAAGAAGAAGGGGGATGGAACCCATTATGAAGCTGTAAATACAGATCATGTCCTGAAAACTCTGATCTTATCTAGCACCTATTAGCTTTGAGGGGTTCATAGCAGTTTACTGTGTACATTGTGACATACCTCTGCAACCAGGGAGAAGATATCTACATTTTACAATTATGAAATTAGTTTCAGTACAGCAGAGCCTGGCAAACTAACCTCTGACTGCAAAGCTGTGTTAAATTAATAATATGGCTTTACTGTTTTCAGTGCCCAAATTTCTTTCCTTGCCTCGTACTGCACTCAGTTCTGTCCCATTCCACTGCATGGGGACTGATCAGACTTGACACTAGGTATCATTCACTTGTTTGAAGAAAGAATGGTCATAGAAGATTATGTATATTTATTTTTTTTTTTTAATATTTTCTGTGAAAAGGGATAGGGGGGCTTTCTCCCTTCCCAGTCTCTTCTGGTTACTTTCATTCTTCCATCGCCATCTGCATCCCTAACGTTCCTTATCTGTGCTTAAGCTAATCCCTAGTTATTGAAGGAAAGGACAACTACATGTTCTCCCTGCCCACTCCCTAAAACACAGAGTAGAAAATTGCCTGAGGCTAGTATGAATATTCAACCAAAACTCTTCTGAACAGCTCTCCTCCCAGGGGCGTACTGGCTCCAGCTCTCATACACGAGGCAGATCCAATGGGCCACATGCACATGAAGACCAGTGGGACCAAGGGGCAGAGCAGAGAAAGGTTAAATAAAACCAAGACCCCCACAACAACCACAAATAGGACACGCACCTCAGGCAGAGCCCAGGTAGCGGGAAGCTGAATGCTGTCCTGCCCCATCCCAGTAGGAGTCCCTCCCTTGCTCAGGGCTTCCTACAGGGACGTTCAGACATACCCTCGGGGCAGTGGCAGGAGTCAGGAATTTCCCTTACAAACACAGGTGCTTTTCTGGAATCCTTCCTTTCTTTTCAGCCCCTTCCCTCTGTTTTCATGGCACTTTTTCCCATTATTCCTGCAGTAACATTTAAATAGAAACTTCTGCCACCAGCTAGCAAGGGCTCATTTTCCAGGGGTAGCATTGCTGCTTTCCCAAGTCTCCTGACTCAGCTTGTCCGGGTCTCCACACAGACCCTTGTTTGGTGTCCAGAGGTGAGTCTGAAGGTGTCCAACAGGCAGCCCCACATCCTGAGGCTTCTTATTTACTCCCAGCACAAAATGTGTTGTTGGTACAGTGTGCCTTGCATTTTCCCAATCTCCTTGTACCTCAAACCAGCAGGGCCATACCCAAGCCCCTAACCCTGGGGGCTTTGGCGCTCCTCTGCAACACAAACCAAAACAGCTCAGGCAACCTACTCTCCAGTGCTGAGCAACTGTGCAATGTTCCCAGGGCATGGAGGCTTAGCATAGGTGCTGAGTAATCGGCATTAATACTAGACAGACCTTAAATACACCTGGTATATGCCAGGAGTATGGTTCAAAACACCAGACGACAGGAAAATGCTGTGAAGAAGGGACATGTTGAAGGTCACTTCTTCAATCTTCACTAGTGCACAAGGAAGAATGCAGGAGCCAGAAGAAAAGCAGAAGAAAAAGCATCATGGCTCTGTCTCAGCACTTGTGTAGCAATGCCATTGCAGCAAAGCTCACAGACATTCTCACACCCATGCTCTCACCAGCATGAAAGATAGGGCAAAATTACTTTTAGCAGCTCAGAGGACAAGGCACAGCAGCTAACAAGGCCTCATCACACCTCCCAGGTTCCCTCTGGTGCCCACTGCCAGACCTCCCCTCTACTCCACCATACAGATCCTGGGTGTTTCTACATGTAAACCTAGACTCTTCAGGGGTGGGAAGGCCTGAAGGTTTCACCATCCCTGGAAATATTTAAAAGATGTGCCGATGTGGCACTTGGGGACATGGTTTAGTGGTGGACATAGCAGTGATAAGTTTATGGTTGGATTTGGTGATCTTAAAGGTCTTTTCCAACCTAAATGATTCTGTGATTCTAGGGTTCTAAGGTTCAGAAATTGGTCTGTCAGTGGCAGCACACGTTCTCCTTTGAAAACTTCTCCCTCCTTTCTTCCTTTCCTTCCCTTCCCTTCCNCCTTCCTTCCTTCCCTCCTTCCTTCCTTCCTTCCTTCCCCAAGATTGCTCCTTTTGCAGGGGAGTGTCCCAGCTCCCCAGCTCCTACCACTCATTTACCACTGACAGCTCACAGAATCAGCAGCAATAAGTTCTTCTAAAATAACAATCACCCACCAATAGCCCCAGCAGGATGAGGCTGCTACTTCAGAGCTCTCCCTTCCTTTTTTCTTTCAACCTCACTGCTTTTTTACACAGACTGTAAAGTGGCTGAGAACACTGGAGCCAGAGCCTTTTTGTTTTTTTAGGAAGATTTCAGAAGAGCCTGCTTACCTCTGAGCTCTTTCAGGGCTCCAGCTCTCCCTCCTATGAGAAATCAGGCCACAGCTACACCACATCAATACCACCTGGGCTAAAGCATAGCTGGTAACCTTTAGCTGGCTGTTGGGAGCTACAGAAATAGCATGTGGGTGTAAGGAAGAATTTGTTCAGCACTTCACCCTTTAAAACCTTTTTTTAGTAGAAAAGCCAGATGCCGCTTCCATATTCAACACTTGATTTCCCCAAAGTGGTCATATGGTTCTTGTCCTCGAGTGAACAGTGTTTTTATTGCAGTAACCCTGCTTGGCAGGCTACCACGTGCATTTGTTATTTTCTGCATGAGAAAGTGCTTTTCAGTTCAAAACTTCTTTTTCTTTTCTCCCTTCCCTTCCCTTTTTTTTTCTCCTCTCCCTCTCCTCTCCTCTCCTCTCCTCTCCTCTCCTCTCCACAGGTCATTTTTTTCTCTTCATGATCTA
>VZRW01004389.1:246619-299281 GCA_013398125.1 Aegotheles bennettii | reverse complement strand
TCCTCTCCTCTCCTCTCCTCTCCTCTCCTCGGCTCAGGTCATTTTTTTCTCTTCATGATCTAAGAGTTTTTAAACTCTAAAGGAAGCTTTGATATTTTGGTAGCCCTTTTTCAAGGCAGACCAAATTATCAATCTTATTAAGACGATGCAGTAAGAAATCTTCCTTCCTGCCCAGGGAGGCAAAGCCCCTAGGCAGGGAGCAGTCATTCAGTGGTTACCAGCTGGGAGTTGCAGTTTCTATGTCTATGAGCTGCCTGCTCTGGGAGGAGGTCGTTCAGCCTTGCAGGATCCCATCTGGCCAGAGCAGTGGGGAAGTCTGCATGCCTCGGCTGCAAGGAGGGTTTCACCTGTTGGCCAGAGGGACCTGGGTCTCATCTCACACCTTGCATAGTGCCTGTATGGCTGTACTTATATCCATGCTCACCTTTCTCTCCTCCTGGTGGCTAGGTGTGAAGTCCCACAACTGACTCGCTCTCTCCTGGTGTGCAGTGTCCAGCCCACCCCAACACACGTGCACAGGGAGGAGGAAGGGGCTGCTCACCGTCTGGTAGGACAGGGCTGGGTACTTTGTGATCTTTTTCCCAGATCTGATCTTTTTTTCCCCACCCAGATTTTGAAGCAAATGCTTTTGTTTTCCAGAAGCTTTGTATTTTATTTTATTTTTTAAATTAAAGCTCATAGCCATGGTCAGAAGGGTACATAGGGAAATGGAAAAGAGTGAGCCCAGCAAAAGGAAATGTTGATCTGAGGCATCCCTTCATGTTCCCTTTGTTTAACAGACACATTGTTAATAAAATGTTCTCTTTTATTTAAAAGTTTAAATAATCATTAGAATAGGGTTCACAGTCTGGGGCACAAGTCCTCATCCAGAGAGTGTGGCAACCATCCAGCTGGAGATATGGCTCTTGCCTGCTCTAACACTCTCTTTTACCTCCTCCCAAATGCAATTCTGGATAGAAGTGGATAAAGACCGCTCTCCTCTTCCCTCCCTCCCTCTGTGACCCTAAAACTCCAGTGGCAAAGGCATTTGCTTACTCAGCAGCAAACGAAAAGACATTTAACCCCCATTTTCTCAAAGAAGATTTTATCTGCCTGTCTCCATTTGCCAGCATCTCTTGGTACTCAGCACAAACCCCCTCCCCCCTGTACTTCTAAAATGCCCAAATCAGGTTGCTTTTATAAGTCTCATATTAATTTTTTAATTTTTTATTTTTTTTTTAAATTTAATTAATTTTTTAATTAGCTGAATGAATTAATTTAATCCGGTCCCATTCATGAAGGTTTTCAGATCAGCTGGAAACCAGAGCTTTCAGTGAATAAATAAATCCCATTTAAAATATGAAACAAAACAAAAAAACCCACAACAACAACAACAAAGTGCAATTTCAGACAAGGCAGTGTCTCTCACTTTCCAAAAAGCCTGAATTTCTTACAGCACCCAGCAGAGCTGAGCATGCTGGCTCCTTCTGTCAGCTGCCTTCCCAGGCCCCTGGGAGCAGCACAGTCTCTACCAGCCCAAGGTTTGCCCCAGAGCCCAGGGAACAGCACAACATGGCCAAGGCATCCGGCTAAGTTTCACTTTTCCCAGGAGCTGGAAAGGTGTGCTGAGCACCTTGCTTTCCTTTTCGCAGGCTGCAATAATGTGTTAGCATCAGACCATGGCATTAGTAAATACTCCTCTTTACTGTTGCCAGGATTGCCATCGATTTTTCTATTTTATCAGACCCTAAGGCTGGAATTAATTCAGCCAAACATGGAGGGCTACCATAGAGCAGTCTCTATTTTGGCAACTTATTTAGGCTTCCTTTATAGAAGCAGTGGAAAGAAGCAGGCTTTTCTAGTGAGCAACTCTTCAAAGGGGACCATCCTTCAAACAAAGACTCAGGTAGGCTGTATGGATGGTGGCATAGAAATACCTGCCTCTCTCCACTGAATAAAAAGGGAGCCTGTGAGAGACTTTCCCAGATGTAGATACCACCTTTGGAGATGCTTTAAACTTGAGAAAAACAAGATGAATGCTATTCTCAGAGATGGTGTTTTTTATGACCCAGCACTCTGGGTGTCTCCATGCCTTGAATAGCCCTGCGGTCTCTGCAGCACTGTCTGAACGCTGAGATGCCTTGCACTCAAGCGACTGAAGCACAGCAGTAGTTTGCTGTCCTCAGTGGTGTTGTAAAAGGGCTTACTGATGTCAAGATACTCTTCAATGTGACTGAGAACCAGCTCCACTGCTTTGCAGTTCTGTGAGGTTACAGCATTGCAAAATTAAGCTACTCTTTTCTATTTTTTGGAAGTCAATGCAAAGAGAACAGAGACAGAGGGAGCAAAGTGAGGCTCAGACACCCCATGTGCCTCCCAGAGGAGAAGGAAGTCCCTGACCCCCTGGCCAGACCAGTCCCACAGGACCAGATGGCTGGAATTGAGGTTTCTGACCTTGATTGGTGTCTGTGAAACAACAAAACCAGTAACAAAAGCCCAAACTGCACAACCATAAATTTCAGCCCATTGAACCATGTCATTTCACTAGCAGAGACATTCTGGGTGGCATTAAGCAGCCAAGCCTCCTGGTAGAGACAGGAGAGCACTTGAGAGACCTCAAGCACCCAAGCTGGCAGTTGGGTTGGCTTAGGTTTGCAACACAGTGCCGCTCTAAAGAGCTTGCCCAGGGTCTTGCCTACAGATTGAAGCAGCAAGCTCTGCAGTTGCATGAGTAGCTTAAACAGGGCTAACCGGGAGCTGCTGCCACCAGGGGTGGCCAGTCCCCCCCTCCTCCACTCCCCCATCTATGGCCCTGCCTCTTCTCCTCTGTGCTTACCACTTGTAAAAGCCATTGAGCTACAAAATTTTATGTGTTCATTGTTCAGGGCAAGTTTCAGCCAGACCAGCAAGCCCTGGGATTCCTCCCACCACTCCCAAGAGCTGTGTAAGGGACAAGATAGGAGCCTGGGGAAGAGGCAAAAGGTGCAACTCACTCCTTAGCAGTAGAGCATGTCCTTGGAGTGAGAGAGTCAACTGTGCAACCACATCTTGTTTTCAAAGATGGCAGCAACAGAAATATACTGTTTAAAGTCTGAGCTTTTCCTTTTTTGTCTTGGCTCAGAGGATGCCCACCACATTTGGCTTGTACTTATAGCTCTACTGATTCCTCTGATTTGTTTTGTTTCTGCAACAAAACAACCTGCAGGCACCCCATCCTTGGGGCACTCACATGTCACCTCTCCTGGGCTCCCCTGCCAGGGCAGCACACCCTTCCTCCCAGCTGGGAGACACCCCTTGAGAGGAGGTAATGCAGCCCATGAGGGGAAAGCGATTTGTTTTCAATTCTAGGTATGAACCAGCATGGTGCGATAGGAAGCAACAGGAGGGAACTGAACTGCAAAAGTTTTTCCTGAGGCCTTGAGACCTTCAGAGGAGACCTTGTCTACCACGCTCTTCACTGAAGCAGAGGCCCATGTCCCTTTTCTTACATCAGGAATCCTGATTCCAAGGAAAACAGTCAGAGAAAAGGTTTTGGTATCCCCACACTACGGACTTTACACAGAATATTATGGCTGTACAAGAGCATGTGTCATTGGAAGAAAAACTGCAGAGATCTAAAATGGAATAGCCCACACATATCTATCAGCTACCATAAAACTGGAAACAACCTTTCACAGCTACATTTCTCATGAAATATAAAAAAGACAACAAAAGAAATTAAGTCACCGATCTCAGCCTGGAAAGATGTACAACTCAAAATTACTACATCCTTAACCTTGATAATTTTGCTCTGTCCTGTTCAAATGAACATAACAGGTAGAAATTACTTAATCTTGGCAAATGTTACTTTAATTCATCGGAATTTATCCTGTATCTCTTCTACCAAGAAGATGTATATTGAAATGTGTGCAGACAAGGCTGTCCTCCATCAGTAGCCTTGTTTTCTGTTCTGTTTTTGCACAAATTCCATATAGATGGTAATATACATACACATATATCCAGCAAGAGGCACTGGTGAAAAGCAAGCTCTTTATGAGGCTGAGGAATCATTAGACATCTTTCTCTAAAAATGCTGAAAATGTGCAGATGCTTCTGTATTTAGAAAGGGATTTACAATGAAGAGATGGACGTCTAGTGAACAGAATATCTTCTGCAGCAGGATTTACACTATTTCTGGTTTTGAGGATTATTAGGGGAGCTTTAATTCCCCGTAGCAAATCTGTATCAAGCCTAGATAGTATTAAGACAAGACCAAATAGCAAAAGTTGCTTGTGAGAGCTCATTTTTGTCCTTTCTTATATTCCACTATCTTTTTAATTTAGGGTAGGGTTTTTTGGCAATTAACTGTCGGTGTTTCAAAAAGCCTTGCAATCACCAGAAGAAGAGAGGTGAGATTTATTTTGAATGCGGTATTGGTAAAAAGAGCTCGCCAGCCTGACAGTGTTACAACAGTCAAAGGCCAAATCCTGCCCCTTTCTACTTGGATTGCTGGTTTTATCTTACAACTTTACTTGGGAAATTGAGATATGATGGGCAGACTCTTTATAAGATGAATTTTAAGACTAAAACTCAAGTAAAACCTTGGATTTTGTATATTTAAGTTATATTTGAAAGTGGTTCTTAAGCTCCTAAGTCTTCTAGATGTTTTTGACAGAGATACCCAAGAATGTAATAAAAACACATCAATTTTTACATAAAACTTATTTAAAACACAGAGCAAAAAATGCTCATTATTTTGATCAGCTTTTTTATTCCGTCATTATGGCACAAGATAGAACTTAAAGACTACATCACTGAATAAGTCTTCAACTTCATTCAAATTAAGACTAATATGTTTTATAAAATTCTTTTGACATGATACACTTTCCCTTATCAAGTGATAAAAAGAATTCTCTCTAGAATACTGAAGTACATTGCCACCTGCTGGCCATAAACAATTTTGCAAGTTAAAAACACCAGAACATGTATAAAACAGCAACATTTAACAACGCAACATACAGTTATTGAACTACTATTGACCCAGACTTTGGCACAATATTTATAGAAATGCAGCTGTGAGCTTCTCCAAATGTAATGTGCATTTCTGAAATTCTGTGTGACTCCCTTTCCTATGTCTGTCTGCATTTTTTTTCTTTCTCTAACTTTCTTAATGCTGAAGCTTTGTCATTTCAAGGGAAAAGCCATATTCTTTCTCAGTTGTTACACACCTCAATTTATTTGGTTTGGTTTTCTAAAATTTGGGTTCCAGTTCATTGTTTTAGAACAATACATAAAATTATAGATTTATAAATATATATATTATATCCTGTATACATAATATTGGTTTTCCTCTAGAATGGGAGGGCAGGCCTTTGCACTACATCCTTAGTTGGTTTAGGCACAGCCTTGCTCTTAGTTGATTCTCTGAGCTGCTTCTTACCAGAATCTAAAAAAATATTTTTACAATCTTGCATCAAATTTTAATTTCATTTGCAAATATATTTATAAGAAAAAAATATTTTATATTTTCCCCTCTAAGCTCACTACTACCCTTATAAAATATATGGCTTCTCATGTTCCACTCTATTTTAGTATTTTTTGATAGGCAGTGAAAAGAAGGACAACTTCCCCCTTTAATATTTTTTTTAATATAAGCACAGAAACCAGCTTGTGCACTTTCTATAGAATTCCAATGTATATCACGGTAATGTAAGTGCAGTGATTTTATAAAAAAGCAGTCATGATTGATTGACATCTGTATATGAAAACATAATATATGATTATCATACAATACCCATTACAGAATTTACAATCATCAAAACTGCAGATATATAAATACATTTTTAGCAACATCAAAGCAACAGTTTTATCTTATACACAGCGTATGCATACAGAGTTATTAGACTAAAATTTTCATCTTGTTTTTTCTCAAAAGCTTGCTGAAAAACAGGGACATACGGTATTTGTAAATGGACTGCTTAACAGTGCTGTTAAGAAATTAAAGTGAACAAAGTTTAAAAAAAGTATATGCAATTCAGTTGGTATAAAACAAACAAGCCCTCCCCATCTTCCAATGTCACCATTGTCTTCCTGTGAGAGGGAGCCATAGGTATGGATGGCAGTTCTGCAGAGTCTGATCATACAAGGGTCTCTGGGAGAGCATCAGGGTTATCAGATGATAATAGCTCCCAAATTTGCCACCTCTCCCTTTGCCAGTCATGCCAGTCTGCCTCTGAAATACTTTTACTGTTTTGACTGTGGGGAGCTGTGGAATAGAGGTGACCTGCCTGGCTTTGCGGGACCGGTCGCTCCTGCCTGGTGGTGGCCTGGTCAGGGGCTTTGGCTGGCAGTCGTCCAGCTGGTCTGGTCCCTGAACTTTTTTCGTGGCGTTGAAATCTCCACAAAGAGTGCAACGTTGAAGAAACACTCGATCGCTGTGACAACGCAGAGCTTGGTTTTGCTGGACCTGGGTAGGGGGGTGGTGGCCTCTCTTTTCTGTAGGAGGGCTTGGCTGTGCTTTGCAAATAACCCACATTCAAGTCATGCTCACTGAGGTCCTCCACACTGCTTAAAGTCAAGTGCCGCTCTGACTTTGAGTGGGATAGGTCTGAACTCCTACTGCCAACTTCGTTTAGTGGGTTACTGCACTCCTGAGGCACCGTGGGATAGAGCTGACACTCAGGAATGGCAGCAGTCGTCTGGCTCCTTCGCATGACCTGCCTGCTGGTGTCCAATTCGGAGGAGCTGCCCTGCCACCGAGGAGAATACATGGCCAGGTTTCCATGGGAAAGAGAGCACTGTCCGGGTCGCAGCAAGCTGCTTTCATAAATGTTCCCATAAGAACCTGGGGGCCAGAGTCAGAGACACAACATCAGTTTGTGTAATTATTTACATGGCATTTAAGAAGTTATTGCTTTCGCTCGGCATCACATCTGCAGAACAGAGACGGGTATATCAGCCTCACCACTGGCTCAACCTGGGCACACAGCAGCAGCCCTGCTTCTATGTGAACCACATCTAATAATACACCCAGTGACTCTAATTAACTCCACTCTGACGTAGAGCCTTGCAGCACTTAACATCTTTCAATGCTTGAAAAGCAGGGGGGTGTTTTAGTCTCACAGTTCCTCTGTGAGGTGGGTGCAGATGGGAGAAAAACAAAGGTCTGACAGGTCAGGGACTTGCTGGGATCACACCAGCCAGCAGCAGGACCAGAACCCAGGGCTGCCAACCTCACATCCTGCACTCATGCAGCAGCCGCTCTCAAATCCCCACCTGGCATCCACTTTCCAGTGACTTTTAGAAGAACATAAAACTATCTTTCAAAGTAATTTTAAAATGACTTCTTAAATTATTTTGTGACAGTTTGAAATGTTGCTGCATTTGTATAACCACTGCACTTCTCTGTATTTTATTGAACAGTCAGCTTTTAAAAGTTCAACTCTGGACCATGCAAATTATCCTACTGCTTTTCCTGTGATTTCTCAAAGCCCAGAAACTGTTTAGGTCTGCTAGATTTGGGCTTAAAACTTGAGAAATAACTGACCTGTCATTGCTGGATCTTTGCAGCCACTTTTCAACGTTGAATGCCATGTGCCCCAGATGTCAAAATGATCTTCAGAAACATCTAAATAGTAGTAAGAGCAGGAAGAAGATGATGAATTGATCTCTTAAAGCCATTATATAGAACCATACAGATGGAATGGTAAAACTTATATAAGGTATCACAGTTGTTAACATATACTAGCTTCTGACTTGCTGTGTACCTAACACAAACATCTCAGATATATCTGTTCAGTCACTTGCTGTTTCAGGCTCAGATCCTATGATGGATTCAGTAAGCTCTGTATGGGCAGGATGCCCAAGATTGCTGAGAGAGTGGAATTTCCCTTAAGCACTCTGCCTTACTGAAGTCAGTTGGAGAATTTGCACAAAAACAGGAGGATTTGGTCAACACCAGGTAGTTTATGTGCTTTTTATGGAATAGAATGACAGAGCTCCCTTGGGGAGCCCCAGCAGTCACTGTAAAGCATGCTCTATCAATCTGCAGCATTGCTCGGGTCTTACACAGAAGTGCTGTCACAGAATAGAGATTTAATGAAATGCACACATCAGGCATCGTGCTGGATTAAAACTGTTTCATGTCTTTTTCTGATTCCATCTCGCAGTAAAGAAATTTCCTAATTCGTCATGGTCCAGTAACATTTTGATGCATATTGAAGTCCAGAAGATGCTTAATACGATAAAACATCATGTAATTTCCTGTTCATAACTTACTAGAAATCTGACCAAATTTTAAAACCTATTCAGAGATTTAGATGCTGAATACAGAAGATAAATGCCCATTGGCATTTATAAAGCATGTATTGAGATAAAGGTCTAAATCCCATTGATTCCAAAGGGAATTAAGTGCCTAACCTGTACCCCTGAAATGAAATGGTTTAAAAAATACCACCAAACAGTTATCCGCATCCCTAAGCATTGAAATATCTTAAAACTTGCCTCACTAAATATGCATTTCATGAATGTAATTTTTTAAAAATATTTTTAAATGAAAAGCATCTCGAAGTGCTGGGGAGCTATCAGTTTAAACCACGGTTCTTTACAGAAGAAATCATTCAGAGGCGCACTCCCTAGATAGCTATGGAAATTATGCATCCCTGCAGCATTATTGCTAGGTGTGTAATTGGTAGCAGATGTAAAGCTTTGCAGCTCAGCTGTGTTCTCCTGTGAGAGGGTGTTGAGGTCACTCTTTTCAATTGCAGAAAATTTGTAGCTTGATGTCTTAAAGTCTCAGATTTTTTCGAAGTCTGGACCATAACCTTGCAGCTACTACAGTCCTACAGAGCAGAACTAGAGATCAGTCTTTGCTATGCTGCCACAAACAGGCTGAAAGGCAGAACATACATAGTTGAGGGGTTTTTTTAAATAATAGCTCCAGGTTTCGAGAGGTGCATTAGAAGGGGTGTGGTTAGTAGGTCGAGAGAGGTTCTCCTCCCCCTCTATTCTGCCCTAGTGAGGCCACATCTGGAGTCCTGTGTCCAGTTCTGGGCCCCACAGTTCAAGAAGGACAGGGAACTGCTTGAGAGAGTTCAGCACAGAGCCACAGAGATGATGAAGGGAGTGGAACATCTCCCTTATGAGGAAAGGCTGAGGGAGCTGGGGCTCTTTAGCCTGGAGAAAAGGAGACTGAGGGGTGACCTCATCCATGGTTACAAATATGTAAAGGGTGAGGGTCAGGATGATGGAGCCAAGCTTTTTACAGTGATGACCAATGATAGGACAAGGGGCAATGGTTGCAAACTGGAGCATAGGAGGTTCCATGTGAATATCAGGAGAAACTTTTTCACTGTGAGAGTGCCAGAGCACTGGACCAG
Source organism: Aegotheles bennettii (assembly GCA_013398125.1). Taxonomy (NCBI): domain Eukaryota; kingdom Metazoa; phylum Chordata; class Aves; order Caprimulgiformes; family Aegothelidae; genus Aegotheles; species Aegotheles bennettii. Next base: position 289,946 of record VZRW01004389.1, on the reverse strand, counting down.
GCTGCCCAGAGAGGTTGTGGAGTCTCCTTGGCTGGAGACATTCAAACCCCGCCTGGATGCGTTCCTGTGTGATGGACTCTAGGTGACCCTGCTCTGGCAGGGGGGTTGCACTGGGTGAGCTTTCGAGGTCCCTTCCAACCCCTGTGATTCTGTGATTCTGTGGCTGAGCTAATAAGGAGGACTGAGCATAGACCCTTCAGGCTCAACAACAACAAAAAAAAGGATGTTGGTCAGTCGTTTCTTGTAAGGTTATTTACACTATTGCTCCTCAGGACCTGGTAAATGATCAAACAGAGCAGACACTTTTCAGTTATTTCAGAAATGCCCATTGGTTGCTGAGAAGGAACACGAGCAGTATGAACTCTACCTTTTCCAGCCTGTGATGCAGAAGAATTCTCCTTTGTCTTAGGCTGCAAATGTCCAACCAGCGTGTATTGTTCAGGTACCTTGTACAGCTTCTCTGGGCTGCGGGCAACTTCTTCTTGCATTGACATCAGCGAGCGCTCAGACAGTACTGGGGAGTTGTTGTCATAAGGGGAGACATCTCCACTTGAAGCTTTGTTGGAGTCTGTGGAAGAATGTCTTCCTCCTGTGGAGTAGGAACCTTCTGACCGCAGCATCTCAGGGCTCCTGAGAAATTTTGATAAACAAAGCACAGTTAATGAAAAGCGCTCTATGTTTACAGCTACAGGTGCAGATGGACATCATACAAATAAAATCAAATACAGGAGTATGATCACAGCTGCTGAAATGAAAACACTTTAGAAGCAGTACAGAGGTGAACTGTCAATGAGTAGAACTTTTGCCATGAAGTGGCCAGCAGAGGCCACTAAAAATCAAAAGATGTCAAGAAAAAAAACCAAAAAAACACAGAACCATACAGTTCACCACAGGAAATTAAATAGTGAATCAATTCCTTATGTTACCTTGACAATTTAGCTTGTGGCAACAGTAAATCTGAGGGCATGATAGAGAAGATTAGTTTGATGCTAAGCAGTATAATAAAATCACTTTGTCCATTCTGAAGTATTACACATTCAGAGAAATCAAACTCAGTTCGCCTCTCATGCTGTCAGAAGGATCCTCTTCTAGAGACATCAGAAGGCAAATATTCTACAAGGGACAAGCAGGTAAATCTACCATACTTCTGATGGGGGCAACAAACAACTGGCTCTGCTGCTAACTTCTACAACTTCTTTTACCCTTTCACCTTAACATTACCAACAGCATTTCAATGAAAAAAAGCAAACATAACACCCATCAAAGTCCAGCCAAGGCTCAGAGACAACTCTCATTTTTTAAGAGTGTTGGGAACATTGAGGGAGATTTCTTAAGCTGTAACAGTTAACCACACAGACAGGAGGCAGTTTGTGAGCCACCGAACCTCACAAAGAATATGTAGAAATACTCTGTAAGCAAACACAACTTTTCCCTATTGGTCCACCCTAATTTATATTTCTATTACTCATTTTTCTTTTCTCTGCACCTTGATCTTTGTTTCTTAGCTACCTGTCTTTTGCTTCTCTCGAGTCAAACAGTTCCCTCAGTGACCTCACATTACTATATGCTATCACGTTGCATGTGATGTGACAGGGGCTCATTCTTGTAAACGTATACTGAAAATGGTCAGCCCTTCTCAGAGCCAAAACCAAAGACAGCTTGAACTGAGAGAGCAGCCAAAGCACATTACTTGTTATGGAATAATAACACTCTTTCCAGACAAGTGGGATAAAACTGAAGGAAGAAAATAAAGAAATATACAGTGGTAAGACAGGCTAGCCACAGCACACTAAATATTAACACAGTACCTGAAGGGGCCTACAAGGAAAGCTGGAGAGGGACTTTTTACAAGGGCATGGAGTGATAGGATGAGGGGAAACAGTTTCAAACTGAAAAAGGGGAGATTTAGATTGGATATTAGAAGAAATTCTTTCCTGTGAGGGTGGTGAGACACTGGCACAGGTTACCCAGAGAAGCTGTGGCTGCCCCCTCCCTGGCAGTGTTCAAGGCCAGGTTGGATGGGGCTTGGAGCAACCTGGTCTGGTGGGAGGTGTCCCTGCCCATGGCAGGGGGGTTGGAACTGGATGATCTTTAAGGTCCCTTCCAACCCCAACCATTCTATGATTCTATGAAATAATAACAAAATGTAACACCACTTTCAAGCTGTTGGGTTTTTTCCTGGCTGATTTACATACTGCTTGTCACAAAACAAAATATATACACATTGTGACTACCATGCTATTTAATACTCCATTATTATTTTTTTTTCAGTATAAAAGTAAACATAAAGTGTTGGAAATTAATTAACTCAGTTTAGTCCTTGGTAACTCCCAGGGAGAAATCTATCACTGAATTGATCCTGAACCTTAACTGGAGCCAACTCACAAAACCAGAGCTGCCATTCAGCCAAGCAGCGCTGTCCCAGGCTTCCTACTGTGGTTGGTATGGTAATGTGGGGAGTCACTAAGAAAAGAAGTAAATCATCCCTCAATTACGTAACTTCCCATCTCAACTTCTCATTCAAGGTCAATTAATCGATAAACAGGCACACACCGAAGAATTATTTTCCCTTTGTACGTACAACTCTATCACATTTTTCCCCTCTTTTTCTGTCCCTCACTCCTCTCTTTCTGCCCTTCAAAGTTCTACAAAAGCTTGTGCAGTGAGTTGAGATTTAAGCAGTGTTTTTGGAATTTTAGAACCAGAAAGACCAGAGAGAGAAGAGGAGTAACATTGGTGTCTGTACATTTCCTATGATCAACTGTCTTTCTCTCCAGCTTTCTAGACTGAACGTCATCTAAACCTCATCCTGTTAGCATACAGATGTACTTAGCACTAATGGCAACATCAAGAAGGCTTATCACATGCAAATCTTTGCAGGATGAAAAACAAAGTGTGTTGCACCAGGCAACAGGAGAGGTATAGCATCACTTCACCATGGCAAGGTAACACAAGGAATGAGGGGAAAGGGAAATGGAAATGGAGGAATGTGGGAACATAAACTTTGCAAAACACTTGATTTCAAGTCTTACCTTGAATGATCTGTTATAGTCTATCTCTTCTCAAGACAGAGATCCTGATAAAACTTTACTTAAATGGAAACTGTCAAGTCTTTAGAAAGATCCAAATGTTCAAGTTTCTAAACTCATTTATAGTTTCTGCTAGTAAGCCCATGCAATTGTATCTATTTACTACAACTTTCAAATTTGTTTAGAAAAAATTCAAATTAAAAATGAAATAAAATGCCTGCGAGTTCTGTCAGTCTAACTATAAGAAACCATCAAATTGAATACTTTAAAGTTGAAAACTGATCTCATCCATTTGCAGCTTTAAGATGCTCTTCAGGAACAAAATAAAACACAACTTGGAAAAGACTTTGGCTCATATCTTTCCACATAAAGAACCAATTTTCACATATTCCTTAAAACAAAACTTTTGCATTGCTTGCTCTACAGTTCGAGTTCATTAGCAAAGGGGTGAAATTCAAATACTGAATTTTTGGACATATGCTGAATACTGAAATTCAAGTACTGAATACTGAAATTAAAAATTAATATTTCCCTGGAGACCCACACACGGGGGAAAAGCTAAATAGGAAGATAAATTTAAATATCATGCAAGATACACACTTGCCTATATGCAGTCTACAAATAAGGACATATTATGGTCTCCACAGAAAATAACAGAAGAGTGTATTTTAAAATGTGAGAAACTGGAAGGCAAGATAGTATTTTCTACAGGTTATGAACCATGTTAAGGAAAAGAGTTAAAATGTGGTTACGTACAAACTGAAAGATTTAAAAGCTGCAGAAGGAACCTATGCTACATGTTCAAAAATATTATTTCAGATTCCAAAACAAAAATTAACTACACTATGAAGGAGTCTTGGGCTCTCCTTTTTAACTGGCGTCCTTCTGAATTGATGTTATCCAGCAAGTCTGCTTGCATGGGTGAACTGCAAAAATGTTAATAATAATTACTTCTACTGGGGATTTTCCTACTTTTCTAATGGCATCAAGGTCATCAAAACAGGAAATCCCTTTCTGAATTTGGCAGAAATTCTTTTCTGTCATACCTTTAAGCTTCTGAGTGGGAAAACAATTACATCTTACAGGAGGCAAATCACAGAGTGTGATGGCTTGGCAGCATGCAGCAGTCATTTCCATACATATTTGAGCAACACAGGTGCCACCAACAAAACAGATTATTATGGGATTACAATGTGGTTGCTACTGTAACAGGGTAGAGGACTCAATGAATCGGGGAGCCTCTGCAGCTTTGAAAACTGTGTTTATGCATACTGTACGGCCTACTATATGGCTTCATCTTTGTCCACAGGTTAGGGTGGATTAAAATCTGTCATCATCACCTAAAACCATTTGAAAATTCTGTAACTCTGAAACTAATATACATTGAAAGGATTACTAACCATGATAAGCAATAAATAATCATAAGAAACAGGTTTTATTTTTGTTTTAGTTTAAAGATGCTTCATTTTACAGCTGGAAACCCCAAATTCCGTTGTCATCAAGCTAACATACAAGCATGTTGGAAAAGTCATCCACAAAAGCACACTCCATAATTGCTGCCAATGGTAATTAGTGCTTTACCATGAACAACTTCCATAAACTCCCTGACACACCATTCACGACACTCAGCTCTTAAGAGAACTGAAAGATGAGGAACATCTGATTTGTCCTCCTCGGGGAAGGAAAAGAGACTGTGTTTTGTCTGTTAGATCAGAGCCAAGAAAGCATCTGTAATGACATCAGAAGCAGAGATGTGAGGGCAATTGCAGAAGCAGGGCCTTCAGAGCAATTAATATGACAGAAATTCTTGAAGTTTATTCCATACTCTACACTATGCAGCCAACTAGCTTTTCTGATGAAGGTTGTTTCAAGAACATGTAAAGTTTTCTGTTCCACAGATCCCAATTTGGATCTTGAGTACTTGACCAGAAAATTTCCAAGAGTAGTGAGGATGTATTCTGGAGGCTCATTTTTATCAAATCAAGGCAAACATTTCCTTGTTGTCTGCTGCTTCACAATTTTTACAGGAAAAATAATCAACAAATACGTAGCCTCAAAATTGAGATTATGTTCTGAAATAGATTAATCTCTTAAGAGCGTCACACTCCTATCAGTAACACTAAGCAACATTCCCTCCATTTGCCTGGAATATTTTAACCAAGAAGTTGCAATCACAGTGAAAACATATCTCATTAACATTAAGAATACATCACTTACATGATAGCAGAGTAGAAGAAAAACGGCAGATACTAGAGTTTTTCCTATCTCAGTGATACTTCATCTGCCCAATACTGAAAATACAATAAATTACTACTACTGTAGCTGTATGTTCCTATCTGGTTTCGTAACCTTTTCTTACAAAACCCATTATGTTAGATTTGACCAGCTTTACACAAAAGATCTATTCTCTCTTGTAGGTATGCATGTTGGCTGAAAAGTAACGAAGCTCAAGGAAAGGTCAAGTAACTTAAAGGATCTAACAATAATCTGTTACATCCACAATGATCTGTGACAAATTTATGCTCAATTGGTATGTGTAGCCACATGTGAGATACAATTTCGTCTTTATATGATATAGACAGCAAAATCCAGCAGGAAGGTTTTTATTAGTTTAAGTTAGAGATAATATGATCATCCCAAACTGAGGGCATAAATAAAGAAGTCTCTACAGACTTTACCATATGTCATGTGATTTGCAGCATCTCTGCTAATTGTGGTCTTGGCTCGTGGCAGATGTGAAACAAGTGTGAAAAACAGCTAATGTACCTCTAATTATCCTGCATTTATTGTGATCTAAATATACACATGGTTACTTGTCAGTTAGATATAAACTAACTGAAATTACTTCATGCCTGTGGTACATTAAGAAAACACACAATTACCACGAATCAGATGATCTGTGATGATTTGCTACTGCATGTTATGTGTTCATGTGGTTAAATCAACAAACTAATAAAATCCTTTACAACATGACATATTGTGCACATATTATTTGTTTTTATAAGTAGAGAAAGCTTTTTCCTCCATGTGTTAATTATATTATTTCTTTCATACCTCTTCCTTTAAAGCCAGGCACACCATTACATTACCTCCAACTATACAATGTTCAGAGGGAGAAGAAATAAATCATAGCTAACTGACTGTACAAATTCATTTTTAATCCTATCCTGAATGCCCTAGGAACTTTCCACACACAGAGGAAGACAAAGTCCAGTTTGTCCCAGAGAGGTTCGTCTATGAAACCTTTTAAAAATTACTTAAAGCAAGCTTGTCAAACTTTGTGATTTTTGGGTCTGACACACTGAGATTCACTAGAGTAAAGGCAATGACTGTGTGTCCCATGAGAAAGCCAGGAATCCTGCTAATCTGAATGTACAAACTCATAGCGTTAAGGCACACGGGTGTAGGCATACATACATGATACACAAAGTTGGAATATGTTATGTATCATATCACTGCAATAGTGACTGGTGTTATTTTTTTTTCTCTTCAGATCTTTCACAAAGCAGGTGATTAAATAGTATCCAAAGAGTCTCCATAAACTTGCAGTTGTGGCAGTTGACTTGTTTACAATATCCTATGTGTATACAATAGGAAAAGAAAACAAACTGGTCGAATGACTAGCTGTGACCGTGTTAAGGCACTTTAGGGTGTATTTTGAGGATAGTGTAATACACATCTCCCGTTATTGAAGACTACAACAAACCCAAAACATGAACCAGCAGACCACTAGAATACATCCTGCCAGATAATAGTGCACTGATTATTTTTATGTACATGTCATTCTGTTCCCCACAGCAGAACGCAATATTTCCTCTGAATCGGGAAACAAGAGTTGTCTTTAGAAAACACTGTACAAAAGTCATAATTTCTTTGGCAGAGTCTGTGTAATGGAGAGGATATTTCTACGACACTGTAGGCAGTGCAGAAGAGCTGTGGAAAACTAGAACCTTTTGAACACTTCCAGTGGGAGATAAAAATTCCCAGCAGCAACTGAGATGATGAAAAAACAGATTACTCACGATGACTGGGAAGCCTTCCTCCTCAACAAATAGTCCACAACATCTGGGTCAGTCTCTAGTAGGCTAATAAGCACTTCATTCTGTAGGTCAGGGGAAACCTATGAGGATAACAAAAAACACTTAGTTGGAGATGAATATCCTTAATTTTGGTACTACGCTTTAACCTAAAAGACCAAGTACATTTATGGAGATTATATAAAATAAATATTTGAAGCTCCACTTATATGAGAAATTTCATGTAACAACATTTGAAGTAAGATTAAAGATCACTTTGTACATTGGCAAATGCTGATTACTGTTGAATATCCCACTGGTATCCAGTTGGGTATTACATTTGATAACAACAGTGGGATTACTCATGTACTGCAGTCCCAAAAGCTCCAGTTCAAGGTCCTCACCTTACATCCCCAATTAAAGAACTGAGGACATTTATAAATTTCCATTCCAAGTGACTGTATTTCTTTTAGAAACAAAGTTAAATGTAATTGGCCAAAGAGGAGACTGTTTCTTCATATATTCTGTGTACATTTGATTTATTTATGTCCCTCTCATCTGGAAATTCAGTGGTGACTGTTCTATCTACGAAGCTCTTCAATTGCTTCATTTCAGTGAGAGATGCCAAAGATTAACGTTTTTCTAAATGAAATCTTACAAATATTTAACGGTCAAGGATCCATACAGACAAATCCTGGAATCTAGAAGCACTTACATTCCTGCTTATGCCCAAGCAGAACTTGAGTAATTACAGAGTTCATATGTCCGTAACTTGGGTTTACAAGTGGGTCCTGTTGGATCTCCAGCCAATCTGGACTTTGGGTAGTAGCAATAGGCTCAGCTAGAATTTGTGCCATCTTCTTTGTAGTCTGACCTTCTGATTTGCTAACTCTCTCTAGTGCACTTTATATGGAGAAGAACCTTCAAAACACTCGATAGCTTCAGCTGCTGCAGGATACAGCAACATCTCCTGGGCAGGTAGCAGGAATGGCACTCTAAAACCTGCCTAAGTAAACTTTGTGCTTTGTACATGAGTCTTATCAATCCTTAAGTGAGGTTGTCCACATGACAGTCAATCTTCACAGCCCTGAAACAGATGAAACCACCTGAGAAAGCTGAACTAACGGCCAGGTTCACTCATGACGAATGGAGCTGGAGGCAAGACAATCTCAGCAAGAGGTCATCAACTGTGAAATATGCTTCTGGATGCAATTTGTCAGAGCCTGAATTTCCTGACCTTCAGGTCACACGGCATGGGCCATTTGTTCTCCCTGACATTTCCCAGGAAATAGGAATAGAATTACTAACAGATTCCTCAGGGAAATACTTCAGTTTGGGACGTATTTAGAGAGTCAAGTTACCAAAAAGGCATATTTCTTTAAAACAGGAAGCAATTTGAAAATAAATGAAAATATGCATCATTTAATTCAAATTGACCCAAAATCTCTATGAAAAACTTCTGTGATATTCCTTTTAAAAAAATTCTATTTAGCCTCTGAAGTGGAAAAATATCTTAACTGATGGCCACCGATATACCAAATGATCTTCTACAGAAAATGTATTCATAGGAACAGATTTTTGGAAACCTGGTGTTCTGTAACTTCTCCATTCAAACAACCTTTCTATACAGTTGAATAAACTCCAGGTAAAGTTTGAGGGTAAAGCAGAATCCACATCTTTCTGTATGTAACTTACTATTCAGCTTTGTATAAAGCTGATAAACTTGTAAGACTCTACTGAGAGGACTTTGTCAGAAAAATAAAAATGTATTTTCCATTATTAAAAAAAAATAATAAATCAGTCCTTTATTCCGCAAAATTGAATATGCAGAAGTTCCAACAGGAAGTTCAGTTCCAACTGAAATCACGTGCGAACCCCAAATCTAACAGTTCTATCGAGTTACAGGAATTTTATCTGAGTGAAGGGGGGCATATTAATCTATGATTCTTCAAATGGATTTGTACTGATGGTCTCCTTGCTAGCTATCTGCTGGGGTTTGGGTTTCCTCCTGGGCAGCAACTTACTTCAGTTTAGTTAACTAACTTGCAAGTGTAGAAATGATATGTGTGTAATTATAAATTTACACTTGAGAGAACTACTATAGTGGTATTTCAGAAGATGTTATAGAGCTGCAGCAACTATTATTGAATTAATTGTTTAACTGGCAGTTGTGGTTGAGTAGATGGATGAGAATTTGAAATTCATGGGCAGAAGGGAAGCCAAGGCATTCCTGAAATAAGAGCTGTTGCAGCTGCTGAGCGCATACTGGGATAAATCAGAGGGCTCTGGGATTGTCAGGACTTCAGTAGAGTAGGAGATATTCTAAGATTTCGGGGCTGGGTGCCACATAGGAGTCACAGCTATTGACACACAGAAGGGTGGAGGGACCCTTGAAGTGTCTCCCTTGTGCTGTCACCTGCTACTGATGTGGCACAGAGAGGCATCGTGTGACTGTCTCCTCAGTGGGGGGGGCACAGTAGCCTCTAACAGAAAAAATAAGAAACTTTGGACACTATGTAGTGCTTCTTTGCAGTAGGGCTGGATTTGGGCGCTAGGAGATGAAAATGCATGAGCAAGCTGCTAAATGCATAACCTCTCTTCTTCATCCTCCATGCCAAGTCAAAGCCAATGAGATATAGTGTAGCTGAGTTGTGTCTCCATGCCTGGCCTAGCTCAGAGACTGGCACATAAGTCCTTAGTACATTCCCACAGAATGTTTTGATGCATCCCTAGGACTCACTGAAATAGATACTAATTTGATATAAAAGACTGTAACATGAATAAAGCAAGGTCAGAATCTATCCTCTATATGAAATCCACACGTTTGCGTATTACTGATGTTAATGAAATTGCTTTATAAAAACAGTCCCCAGTATCCTGGGTTGTTCTGTTCCTGACCCACCCATATGTCAGAACCATTCTGATGATGTGGTCTGGGCTCCACAACACATCCTAGTTTCCTAGGTTTTCTTTCACAAATGTTGTTCCAGTTTCAACGCTGAAGCCAATCACAGTTTTGTAACCTCCCCATATACAAAAGTAATAGAAAAAAAAAAAAGAAAACAAAGATAAAAACACCTTAGCAGCAATACACTGTATGTAATAGCTGTAGCTGAATGCTCCAGTCCAGGGGCTTTTCTTTTTGTAAGCAGCAAAAATGTCAAGTATAAACAGCAGTTCTGGTTTGGCCCCACTCCTGTGGCTTTAGAAAACAAATTGCTGCTGTCTGATTTCAAATGCCCAAAGTTTTATTACAATTACATGTATAAGTCTTTTCCTTTAAATGCACCTATTACCAAAAAGATGCAGTGGGCTAATTATCTTTAGAAGACAGAGTCTCTGTGCTGCCGATGAAAACATGAAAATGCTGAAGGTAAATCCCGGTAGAAGCTTTATAAAACACTAACTATGAGTAATTTGACACAATACTACAAATCAAGTGTCATGCGTGAACCTGAAGATCACTCCAGAAAACCAGCAGAGTTTGCCATATTGTTTGGTAAACTATGTCAATACAAAGAGAGCAAGCACCCAGAGATGCTCATCTGTTAGACATTTTTATAAATTCCACATCAATGTACTTCAGCTCTCAGGAAAGCATCTGAGATAGCTTTGTCTTTGTCTCACATGTAGCTAGCCTCTCATTTTGAATTCTGATTCTAATCTTCCTCCACAATCTGAATACCTCCTCGGGAAAACAAAAGAAAACTCCTCTTTTTTCCACACTGTGTTTAACCTTCAGCTGAAAATACAAGCATTGAAGAGATAACGGAATAAATCTGTCACAATTAAAATGGACCATATGTAGGTTAGTCTAACCCTACGCTCCAGCCTTTCCATGCTCAAAGTCTGAATGTATTATGTACCGAGATGTGACTCTGAGATAAAATGTTCTTAAAGAGAAACAACAATAAGAAAAAATAAAGTATTGCAATTTTTCTTATTCAAGTATTATTTTAAACTTGCTAGTGCCATCCACACTTTGGGCCAGCAGACCTTCACACAAGAGCGCAGTTCTGTCACTTTCTTTTCCTGATGTGGAAGGAAAAATAGCACCTAGAGTTCCCCAAACTGTGAAAAGCATTAAAAAAAAAAAAAGAAAATAAAGAAAAAAAAAAAAGGTTGCTGAGTGTCTCACTGGAACTGGAACAAGAATAAAAACAAAGCAAAGGATGTAACGACAGGCAATACAGCGCTAAAGCAGATTTCCAAAGTGTTCCCTCTTGCTTTGGGAACTGATCTCCTCAGTGTAACATACAATGCTGCTTAGCAAGCTTAGCAAGACACAACAACCAAAGCTATCTTCACCTGTTCAAGATTACTGGTTTTATTAAGACTTGTATGCCTACTAAAATGAAGACATGATAGTACCTACCACCAAGTCTGACTGGCTTCTCCTGCCCCAGAGCAGGGCTCTCTCGGGCATAAGTCATACTGGTAAATGCTAGGCACCAGGAATGTGATTTAACTAAGCTGCATCTTAAGTAAATAACATGTCCAAGTCCAAGGTCATCACCCCTTATATGAAGAACTTCTTTGCTTCAGCAAGAGAACAGAAAGGAACTCGGAAACTGGAGAGCTTTATGCTTTACTTCTCTTACCCAACTGACAAATGAGAAAGCTTTGTCCTTTCTTCCCACCCAACCAAAAAGAAAGTCTTCGGTAGGGGAGGCTGTTCCTTAAATTAACCAAGTTTCTCCTACTTCCTGCAGAAAAATTGGCTCCCTGACTTCCAAAACTGAGAGGTCAAAGGTCATTTTTAGTCCTGTCTTTAAAACTGATAAGCAATGCTGGCGTGTTATTTAGTGTACAACCGAATAGCCAACACCATGATTTCGAAGACAGAAATATTGTAAGAAAGATACTGTTACCTACAGATTCTGTTACCATTCCAGGCAAGATATAAGTACACATTTTTAATACTACTGCTTACTGCAAAGGATTCTCCTTGATAAAAGACTACTTTTTCTACCAATAATAATTGACCCTAATTTAATGCAGTTTCCACAATTTATTTCATCTTCGTCTACTTTAATAATAACAGGTGTTTCCTCATTTAACTTAAAAACATACAGGAGTAATGTGAAGAAACTTCCACCTACCATGAAAAGGGCTTCATAGTTTTCAATCATCTTTTGTACAACAGCTATGATAGCAGTACTCTCTTCAGCTCGAGCTGAGCTCTGAACTGAGAATTCTTTGTCTGTAGATTTTTGCTTGTGCAACAAATTAGGGCCAAAGATGGTGGCCAGGTTAAGTGATGTCATTTTGTTCCCAGTAATCTAGAAAACAGAATATAAATGAAGTGGGGTCTCCCAGGGTCTAATGTATACAGACAGGTATGTATAGGCACACATCTACACACACACACACACACACACACACAGATCCATTTGGCAGATGGTTCAGTCATCAAAATGAAAACCGAGTGCTAGTCAAATAAAAAATAAACAATTTTAAGGAATGTTGAAACACCTTGTTTGGACATCTCTGTAACAAGCACTGTGGATTTTCTGGATATATTTTCAAATGGATTGGAGGAGTAGAAGGTGGAAGTGCTGCCTGTCCTTAATTCCTCACAAGCTCCGCACTGATATACTTCTAAACCGAGGGAAAACTCCCTCCTACTTCACCACCTCAGCATATTACTGTCTCTTAGGTCCAAATACTGGAAATTGTTAGATTTCTTAAGTAGCACTCATGATTTGAAACAGATATGGTGAAGAAAAACATACTTTTCCATGTTTAAACAGTTTAGATAATTGAGGAGCATGCTCATACTTTTACAACTCTGTGCTCACAGAAGCAACAGCAATCTGATCTTGGAGAAAGTAAAAGGCTAAGAATACCTACTGGGCTTGACAGAAATTACCTGAAAAATATACAGTATAGGCTATTAAATCAACTTTCCATTGCCGTATTTGTGGTAAGACTACTTTCCCCCCTCCTATTCTTTTCACAGAGCAAAAAAGCAGGGATCATGTGCTTCCTCTCTGTGTCTCTGCTTGGTTGCTATTCTGGGAATGCAGAAGAAGATGCCAGCAGTTTGACTATATAAGACTAAGTGAATTTCAGCTGTTGACCCAGTATTTCTTGCAGGCTTTTTTTAAAGAACAAAAAAAATATTTAATGAGTTATTTTTAATCTGTTCCAGTTACATTTGAGCTAATTAATTATAAGAAAAGGAGAGGAAGAGGCACCAAAAAGAGACAGTAAAAACAGCATTTGAAGAAATGAGCAGTACAAAACAAATCCTTTCAAAGCAATATTTTAATTTTTTTGTAGCAGGGTATCTACTGAATATTCTAGTTGAACTTAAAAATGTCCACTGACTGCACCTGGTTTAGTTTTTACAAAGCAGAACTAGTCAGCATAGAGATGATAGTAAAAAGAGTCAAAAAGGGCAACAAAGCTGGTGAAGGGTCTAGAGCACAAGTCTTTTGAGGAGCAGCTGAGGGAACTGGGATTGTTCAGTCTGGAGAAAAGGAAGCTGAAGGGAGATCTCATTGCTCTCCACAACTACCTGAAAGGAGGTTGTAGCAAGGTGGGTGTTGGTCTCTTCTCACAGGTAACAAAAAATAAGACAAGAGGAGACGGCCTCAAGTTGCACTCGGGGAGGTTTAGATTGGATATCAGGAAAAAATTCTTCACTGAAAAGGTTGTCAAGCATTGGAACAGGCTGCCCAGGGAAGTGGTGGAGTCACCACCTCTGGAGGTATTTTTTAAAAGCCATGTAGATGTAGTGCTTAGGGACATGGTTTAGTGTTGGACTTGTCAGTGCTGGGTTAACAGTAGAACCTGATGATCTTAAAGGTCTTTTCCAATCCAAATGATTCAATGATTCTTTTTATTGGTGAGGTCACCACATAATCTTGGAAAGACATCTACACTAAGTAGGTGCACGAGCATTCATAACAACCATGTTGGCACTTTGTTTAGAGACTCATCCCAGCATGACTGTGAGTACAGCACACTCCCTTATTTGCACACCACCACGCACCCAGCTTCTTCGCATGACCTGCTTTTAAAATACTGTCAGAATACTGAGCCACCAAGGATGCACAGGCACATGGTGCCTTGGGTGTGCCAGGGGCAGGCCTGTGGCACTGCCTGGATCTGCATGTGCAGGCTGTTTGTACAAACAGTGGGTCTTTTCTTAAGGGCAGCCTCAGGGCATCTCTTAAAAAAACATTGTAAACATGTCCACTGAAATTAACGGAATGAGTAATTTTAATAAGTTACTCATCTGTCTTCATCTTTGTGAGAGAAGGGCTTTTGAAAGAAAACATGAAGAGGGCCTGTGTGCCAAAGCTTGGCTGGTTTCCTTCCAGTGATAGCAAACAGTCTCATAAAATACTTTCTCTTTGCCCTGTATACCTTTTTTTCACTTAATTATTAATGAATAGCTTAAATAATTCCGAGTAGAATACTATATTATCTATAAAAGGTATCCAATTGCACATAATATTCCTGATACGTACAATACTGTCAAGATAGCTCACATAAATCTGCCTTGCCAAAATACCTGTAGCAGAGCTGATGCACTGTAAAGGGGAATGAAAATGCCTTTATTTCAACTGCTGTGCCAAACAAACTCTCCTAAGCAGCATCAGTCTTTAGCCCTGCAATAAGATCCTCTTGGGTACATTCCTGAACCAATAGAGAACTTTCTGCAGGATCAGGGGGACCATGACCTTAGCTGGCTTATACATGCGATGTTTTTGAGCACAGTAAAATTGTTACAGACTACTCTTTTTAAACGCTTTCCACCATAGTGGTGTAGTTTTTTATCAACTCTTTGCTGAGGACAAAATTAATAGCATTTAAAGTGGATTTAAAACTGAGCTAGGCCTTGAAGTCACATAGAGCACATTGAAAGTTTGGACCTGAGGCAGAAATTTGGCAAAATTCAGTCTCAAAGTGCTAATTGTTAAAACCAGCCAATTGCAAAAGATGTCCAAATCTGACAGAAGTCAGCAGGGTTTTCCATCTGGAAGACAAAATTCTCTAGAGTTTCAGCAGGGTCTCAGAAGTAACCTCAGAAGTTTTCTCTGTTGCATTTCAGAGGACAAAGAAGCCCCTTTCCCAGATAAAGTGGTCCGATTTCATCAAGCAGTCTATCCATTTCATTCAAAGATAATAGTTGCCACCTTTCACAGAGTAGTCCACTAGTTCAAGCATTTTCCTGCTAAAAAATGGGAAGCCTGGATTTTCAGGTCTTCTCTAATGTGAGCAGTTCAAATGCACATGTGTGAATGCTCAGAAGTACAGCTCAGCAACACAGCTGTGGGTGTTCTTGTCTCCATGGAACGGGTGCACTCCAACATCTCCACTGTATTTGGTCCTGAACACAACAGTAAGGAGGCCAGAAGGAAAGCAGGCAAAGACAGACCCTGACTTCAAGTAGTGATTGCACTAGTGATTGCACTCCAACAGCTGCAAGGGCATAGGTGTTTAGTCCTTTATTTTTTATTCTTCACTATCCATTGCACACAAGGAAGCTAATGGAACCAAGAAGTGAGCTGCTATGCCCAAAGGTCATATAAGAAAACAAGAGCAGAGAATGAAAAGAGAATGAAAAAGTATACTCTTGAATGCCTGATGCTTTTCTATGTGAGTATTTTTTCCACAGAACAGAACAAAACAAAGAAGAAAAAAGTGACAGATAACATTAGACATTCTTAACAAGATCAATTATGCTGTGAATCTCCCAAAGGAAGTGGTAGATTCTTTACTGATTAAGTCATATAAAAATTAAACTCTCAGATGCCTAAGAACACAGTAAACATCTAAATGGCAAAAGCACAGGTAAGAATATGAAATCTCTCCCATCTTTCAGGGTATGTCACCATCATGTTTGTTTCACAGCTTTAAAGATTTCTTTTCAGACCATGAAATAAGTTAAAGGACACAAATGACCAGGACTTACCTCTTGTCCATCTTTATCTGTGGTGTCTTCTGCATGGCCAGCCACTGTGGAGAGGAACTGCAGCAGCCGGTGTAGGGTATCGCAGTTACAGGGAGGTAGAAGATAAATGAGAAGCTGTAAGGTGCTTAGCTGTTCATCTGGCTCTAATACTAAGAGGGGAAAAAATATATTCTAAGAAAATTACTCCAACTAACCTAAAAGCAGAACAAATATACTGTTCCCAGCCCAAAGGAAGGCATAAGAATAGCTTTATTTGAAGATATTTTTCCCTATAATGTCAGAAGAAAAAGAGAAAGCTCTAAGGACATATCAAATGCGTAACAAATAATGTTCTAGGATTGTTGCCTTGGTTGGTCAACTTTTTGCTCACAGGTTCAGAAGATCTTTTCTCAGCCTATAAGAGAGCAAAATCCACGTTGCAAACTCCATTACTGTCACTGGACACAAAAATTCTGTTTAATTTTCTACTTGGGTAACATGAATCACATCTTATATACAAACACAAAAATAGGTATAATGAGTGAAATCTTTGTTCTAGTTTTCTGGGCTACATTTATACAGTATGAAAACCAAGGAAAAACCTCAGTAAATTTATACTGTTCAAATACTTGGAGCAAATCAAGGCTAGAGTATTAAAAGCACAGAAAAAGTATGGTTAGTAGAGATTACAGAATTCAGAAAATTGATAAATCAAGATGCTGCAGAGCTCACAGAGTGTGTTGATGAAAGGTGTATAAAGTTCTCTGGTGAGAAGCGGGTCAGGCATGTCACGAAGAAATTCCTTTAATAAAGCAGCAACATCATGAATGCTGTGCTCTTCGTCTAATACAACATCTACACCCCGGTCAAACTCTTCACGTAACTGAAACAGATCATGACACAAAACCACAGTTATTTATCATCCCAATTAGTACATCCCAACACAGAAAATCTTTTAATATGTAGATTTACTCATTTTCACTTTCCAGATTGGACATGACTAGTTTTTGGTAAGGTCAAAGATATAAGTAATGTCTAATTGCTGCTTATTCTATGATACATAAATTAAGATTTGTACTGGACTACAATAAAATACAATTCTTTCTTTCCAGTTAATATATGGCACTCTTTTATGAAAAGATATGCCAACGCAAATGTAACTTTTGCAGAAATGTAAGATTAATATCAAAGGTAGAAATCAGGGAGAACAAGGAAAACGGCAAGAAAGTCTTTCTTATGCCACCTTACTGCATGTACATTTTTGTACAAAAACTACTACTAATAATATTAATAACACAATGTTAAAATTGACCCAACTCACATTTCTCTTGTGATTTAAGACTGTATGTAAGTATAAGTAGTAAGCAGCCAGGTTCACTAAGTCTTCATCGCATTTGTCCATATTCATCTTGTTCTGCCTTCCTAATTTAGTTAGATTCACTAAGTGATCATCATGAGGGACTTCACAAACAGCAAACTAATACCATTATGATGTATCACTACTTTTTCCCAGTTACTGTCCTCAGACAAATTCTCTATAATTCAAAGTCATCCCACTTCCCAAAGGCAGAAGAAATTCCTCTCCCACATCCAATATGCCTTATGAAAAGACAAAAGCCTGCCTTTCTGGAGTGATCTTAGTGGAAGGTGTCCCTGCCCACGGCAGGAGGCTGGAATTAGATGATCTTTAAGGTCCCTTCCAGTCCAAACCATTTTGTGATTTCCCAGCACCAAGAGCAGAATACTTTCTGCAGGCAGAGAGCTCCACCTTTTACTCTCGTTTCATTTGAAAACTTTTGTATCTTCTTTACCAGGGTCATTACTGATGTATCAAAAAGAAGAAGGTAAATCACTAACAAACTATGTGTCTGTGCTAATCTGTGGCAAATCTTGATCACAGGCAAATCTATCTTGAGTGTGGAAGAACCCAGAAAATACCATATTTTCAACTGAAATTGTCCTTTCATAACAGGTGTGAAAGGTGTTCTATAAAAACTACAGCCTCCTTTCTAATTTATTAAGACTCCTTTTAACGTTATTAGTATCGGTCATTATTAATAATGAATAATTATGCTGTGAAGACCAGAATTTGTTCTTTATCTACTATTATGGCTCCCTGTGCTAATTTATGGTCCAAGATTTTCCAGTGCCAACTGAAGATTTCGTTCCCAGATCAATTCTACTCTTCAGAGTGGTGAAAAATGAGGAACACCTCTGTGAAGCTCCATAAATTACCTCTCTCCAGAAGACTGCTTCTGCACTTACTGCCCTAAAGCAACTGAGGAAACAGATTAGCACTGCATAACGAATTCAGACTTCCCAAACAGCTGTCTAAATCATAAATTGCAGTTACAGTCTTGAATCTGGCACTTTTAATCTGGTATCCTGTGGGGCCTACGGAGATGTCCTAATTAGTACAATATCAGATAATCATTGGTAAAACATGGCCACATTTCAGGCCTAGGTATCATGGCTGCTAAAACTGTGTATTTCCAAGTTTAAACTTTAGGTCTCTCAGACTCATTTCATAGGCAATACTTTCAGACTTTTGGAAAATACACCTGGTGAACTACAGCATCCATCGGAGCTAAAGACATGAGAGCCAAGGACATCCCTGCTGGGAGGGGATGGGAGAGACCAGCTCCAGCAATGTCACTCTTCAGCATCAGGGTCTGGTGGTTGCTTCACCCACAGAGCTGCCACCAAGTTACCAGGTCCAGAATAGAGGGCTGCCCATGCTAAGCTTGGCAATGATGCTCTGCTCAAGCATCTGTATAGTTTCTGGGCACAAGCTGCTACCTGGCATCCCAATGTACCAGATCTACCATCTTGAGTCAACACTAGCTCAAGAATCTTTGTCCTACATCCCACTGAATGTGAAGGAGGTGGTTCATAATAGATGCACTTGTTCTAGATTTCTTTTCCTGCTCACCAACCAAAATCCCCACTGGCACGTGCGTTTACTTACTTCTGTATCTATTGCAACAAACTACAGTTGAAATTGGACATTTTCTAACCAGGGGAGTAAG
This sequence comes from Aegotheles bennettii, assembly GCA_013398125.1. NCBI lineage: Eukaryota > Metazoa > Chordata > Aves > Caprimulgiformes > Aegothelidae > Aegotheles > Aegotheles bennettii. The sequence goes on along the minus strand of VZRW01004389.1, from coordinate 270,964 downwards.
GGAAACAAAACTATGCCTACTTTCTAAACAAGAAAAACTAATGAACACAGCTGCAAAAGCACACCAAAATCTGAGTACTGGGTTTGGCTTTCCACGGTTGAGAAAATGAGTGGAATTTTAATTGAATCCAGACTTTCCCATATGCTCATGTTGACAGCATTTATTATTGTAACTGCAAAGGCCAAGCTGATGCTCCCATGCTGTTTAAAGAAACATATTAGTCCACCTAATTCAATAAATTAGTCCATGTAACAGAATACATAAATACTCAAATCTCTTGATTTCCTCAGCTTTTGAAAACACAGTAGAAGAAAAACTGGTGAAAGCCATCGATGTTCGAAGTAAGGCACAGTTCACAAGTGAAAGATGCAAGCCCCCTGCTTTTTTCCCAGAGGTATGATGCAACTGTACTCACCCCTGAATGATAATATATGTTTTGACACTGAAGTTTGTCATGCAAATGACAGGCAACTTACTTTCCAATACTTTTATCTCATTCATTGTTGATCTAACCAACTGTCTCTGCAGACCATGAATGTTTTCAGCTTTGTGTTACACCAGCCAAACAGCAATAAAAACTGCTAAAGAATAAACTACAAATCAGTAGGCTATGCTGTACTACCAGCCAGAATCAAGTCAGTTTAGCTTTCAAGGTAACTTTCCTGAGCACCAAACATTATACTGTGTAGTTTTTGCAACAGAGAACTATTATTTCTGGGATCAGAATGCAGTCAAGCTTTCTTCTGCTTTTCTCTATTTGATCTTTTTTGTCTTATACTTTCTGGCAGGTATTTTCCTGTAACTTTTTATCCCTTCCCTAAGCATCATGCAATCGTTAAGCTCTATTCTCTACTGCTCTAGTTCAATGTGCATTCCCAACTTCTGGGAACAACAATGAAGTGTCTGGGGCTAAAGAAACACACACTTCTGACTTTGTCTCTGAAACTGAACTGTACACTGTCTTTGCTTTTTCAACATTTGGCTGAGGCTAGGACTTGGATGGGTCTGCTCTGACCTTCAAGTTTAACAGGGGTAAAAGAAAGATGATATTTGGGAGCAGTGATTTGAGGGTCAAAGAGATTGTTCTGTACTTGCATAATTTCTCATACTGTGAGTTTTCCAAAGAAGATTTACAGTTTGGGTTTACTTTGGGAGCTTCAGCTGTTTCTGAGATGAAACTAGCAGCCAAGATTTTTTTTCCCTACAGTGTAACCTTTGGAAAATTTCACCACTGTAGTCTACTTGGATCTCCAACCCTCTGCTACTTCTGCAGAGCAAAACATACAGAGACTGTTAACCTGCTGCGAACCTGACAAGGATTTCACCAGATTGAAAAGATGACTGGAAATGACCTGTTATGAGCCACCAAAAAAACAATAAAGTCACTGACCCAGAAAGCCTGAATTTCACCAGGTGACAGATGGGGAGGAAATCACTTAACAGAAAGGAATCAGGTTTGTTTGTATCATAGCTGATGAGGGAGAAGCGTACCCATATCCACTCACCTGTCTTACTCTCTTTTTTGAGCTTCCAACTCGGAATATTCCTACTGTCTGGAGACCTGCAAGTGTAGCACATCAGAAAACTGTTTTATGGTTTAATTTTCTGCTGAAACTGCATTGAACCGAAGCAATCTGGGCTATGTGTGTACTTAAAAGAATATAAAACCCACAAGGTACTTCTCTACAAAATTGTACTTACCACACTCAGGCAAAACTCAGTTGTCTTGTATTAAGAAGTTATCCAGTACAGTTTTTAAGGACCTCACATACCTAACCTGCAAAATGGCATTTCCGTGACATTTTTTGTGATGCCATTTTGGTAGTGTCACTGCTACTCCATGAGGGAACAAAGGTATGCAAAGAGTAAGGCACTGCTCAGTGTTTGGAGGTGGCACCTCCAGGACAGTTATCAAAGGAAACAGTCAATAAAACAATTAAATACTTGGGCAGTGAGTTGTGTCTTTGGATACAGGAAGCAGTCGGTGTTTGAGGTTACCCACTGGCTCTATAGTGCCTGTCAAGACAAAGCTGAGAGTTTCCTTCAAAGGGACATAAGCAGGGCATTCAGGCAGATTACGAGAAGGAAGAACTCTGCCTGGGAGTTGTGTGCAGTTTATAGGGTAGGAACAGCTGTTATATAGAGGGAAAGCTATAGAGAAGCACTGTGGTATTTCAAGCAAAATGCAGGTGTGCCTCTTGTGTCATTTAGACTTAAAGTGATCTGGAAATGGGTGTTGCCCCGCATTCCATAAGAAATCAGTTCAAACCTTCTTCTAGACCTGTAGATATTACCGCAATATCAAACAAACAATAACGTGGTTGTTGAATGGACATACTCTGCTGAGTAACAGAAACCGAAAAATTTAAGAGTAAATGTCACCTTAGAGGTGACACGGTCTTTAGCAATGAGAATGTAGAGGAAATTCTAGAGACTTAAGCAGCTGTGTACATAATATCAATTTACAGAGTTAGACATTTCTTGCAAAAAGGATTAAATTATCTACAAGCTTTGAAAAGTTTCTGGTCTAACAAAGGCTACTTTGTAACATTCATTTTCTCTACTGACATGTAGGGGATGTAAAATAACACTAGATGTAAAATAACCTTGTAAAAAAGATGCCTTTTGGCGGCCATGAAGCTACACTTGCTTGGTAGAGATGTGTAGCTTCGCAGTGGTATTTGGAGTTGCAGTTTCTTCAGAGGAATTCAGAAAGGATTCTGCCTTTCAGTTTTTAATCTCAACATGACACCTCTTTTCAAATATTATTCTATCTTTGGTTATCAGAAAATGTCATTGATGGAATAATACTTAATAAACCCAGGAACGTCGCAGGGAATCATCTGAGATGGAGAAACTCATAGTGGGCAAAAACTGGACGCCAGTTACCAGTTCCTGCACACACAGTATTTGTTTTACACTGCAGGTCTGCAAGAAGTCAAGCCTTTCCAACTCTAGGAAATGATCCCAGGGAAAGCAGGAAAGGTGAATAAGGCCATTGGCTTTTATGGATAAAAACATACCATTTTTAATCATATAATGTTCAAAATGATAAGTTAAAACATTAGAGAGAAACTCCTAGATGATCTGCTGCTGAAAAATTGGCCTAAAGGACTTATGCATAAGGGCAAGTATTTTCAGAATCAGAAACTTAGTCCATCATGTGGTCTGGAATGATGTTGCTACAGGATTGTGGCTAGAACAAAGTTATCTATTATCACTAAAGCCAACAAGCAAACAGTAGTGCCCATCTTCTGTGATCTTATACTTTCTCAAAATCAATTCTGATGACTTTTTATGAGTGGCAGATCAAACTGAAAATTGAAGAACATCAATATTTTCCCCAAATTATCTCAGATTATTGTGTTGTAGGATACTACAGTGTACTCTTAGAAAATGCACCCAAACCCCCATAAATTTTCTTTAAAAGGCAACTTTAATGTAAAACAACATTTTTAGTAAAGAATGTTGTATAGAGAAGAATCTTTGTTGTAACAGTGGGTTAAATGGATTAAAAAATTTATCACAGATGTTCAAGTGACATAAAAACAGTGTCCAAAGGATACTCAGCTGAATGGCTTAAAGGGCTGACTGAGACACTTTTATTTTCTCCAAACTCAGCTACCCTTGCTTAAAGGGATTGAAGTCATTCATCTTAAACTTAATCATCCTCCCACTTATTTGCCAGTCATGGTATCTAATCTCTGCAGAAAGCTAACAATGACCCTCTTGCGCAGTTTTCCTTTATATATTTGCAAGCAACATGGTTTTCAATTATGTATTGTAAAAGCTTAGCATTGTTTAAACCGCAGTCCCTCATCTACAAAAGCCTTTCATTCAGAGTAAGTAAATGATTTCTTTCTGGTCAAATTAGGCATCAAATGCACTATTTGGTGTTGTAGTCACCACTACTTAATGGTTTGTTTATTATCTGGCCATGTGATAACTCCTTGCTGTGGCCAAGTTATTTCAATTCACGTTAAAAATCTTTACAAGACTAAAATACATTGGGAGAGATGATGAAGAGGTACCTTGATTAACTATTGTTTCTGCATTATATAAAGCTGGTGGGAGGCTTGTGTCTGCACGATCGTGAAGACATGAGAAAAATATTGGCAGGAGTTTATAATTCCCTTTGGAGAGAGCAGGCCTGAGCCTGAGGCTGGTCAGGAGGACTGAAGCCAGGGACAAATTGAGCAGGCAGCCTGCAAGTCTTGCAGTGAACAGGAAAAAGCTTCTTGGAGCTTAATATAACTTAGTATGGGATTTTTTTTTTCTTTTTCTAAGCCTCTGTCTTCCAATGCTGTTTCTAGTTAAGTCTTGCACTGTAGCATAAATAGATAATTTAACTCTTATACCTTAGGATACACTGGTTATGAAAAATTGCTCCAGGCTGACTGGCACATTTCACACTTTTGTTCCCAAGGTATGGGTAAATCCATGGGGTGTGAAGAGCCTTTCCTGCAGAGCTGAGCACTCCAGTACTAGGAGATGAATCACCTCCAGGAAACATCTCTTCCCTCATGCTGTATGGGCCAGTTTGCAAGTTTGCAGCATAGATCTGGGAAGTTTGGGAAGGTATCATCTAAGTAATTATTTGTGAGACAGTATCCTTAGCAAGAGGCAAACCAGAAGGGAAAGTGTCTGACTTTCAAAGATGTCCTTGCAATTGGAAACATATGCTTGCTTCTTGAAATACACATTTACCTATATTATAGTAAAAATGTATCTGCTACTCCTGGGAAAATGAAATATTCTTACCATGCTTTTCCAAGTGCTGGCAGCAACTATCTACAAGCCGAGGAACCTGCCTGTAAATAGGGTTCAGGCTTAGTTTCTTATCTCTTGCTTTTTCTTTCTTACTCTGGGCTTCTGCTGGAAGAGAAAGCTGGAGAGCCTCTAACAATCGTGACTGATTGTCATCAAGATCTGTAATAGAGTCCACAGACATTGCGCCCTGTAAAATACACACACATGAACAATCAGTACAGCTGGAGAAAACTACATGCCACAGGACCTTACCTAACAAAGACTTTTGGCTACCTGCATTTTAAACAAACTAATATAAAAATATAACTTGCTACACAGTTTTTATAAATTAATGAAGCTATAATACCAGTGTAATGGGTGGGAAAATCACAATCATACCAATGCTATTATTGCCATATTACAAGGAATAAAAAAAAATTTCTATTGAAAAATTAAATTGCTTTACACTAACTCAACGTGTATTTTTATTGTTGTAAGCCTGTGCAAACTGCAGGACAAAGATGAACCATGGTCTATGTGTGCCCTCAGCAGTACAACATTTATGTGCATGGAGATACACATGTTTTTCAACCTATTCACTGCCTCTTCTGCAGCTTGGGCCATTGTATCAGTGAAAATGATGCAAATAGATTTACAACCATACAGCATATACAGTTAACTAATAAGACAGACAACTGCAGAGATTGAAATAATCCCATGTTATCACAGAACAAAGACACATCAGAAGTAGAAGGGTAATATTTTTTAGATAATTCTACTTCATGTCTCTTAATATTTTAAAATCATTAAAATTCCTATTAAAGCTTTGAAAATTATGTTTGGACTATAGCAAGACACAGAAGTTCAAACAGTCTGTAAAGGATAAAGCAGCACGAGCAGTAGGAGGTTCATGGCACGTTTCAATGCTCACACTTGGAAATAAAGATTATTTTTTCAAACCACAAGATTACTGTCACTTCAAAATGACCATTTCCCTTAATTGTTATTAAACTCATCAGGTAGAAACATTTCATGGGACATCTAGGCTTATAAAAAATAATACAAATAAAAAATAGTTTTTAATTCTCATTAAAAATATCTATTGTAAATTATTTTATTTCTTTCTGATTAATATGATATGTTTTACCATAACATAAAATGGGTACAGGGATCCAGCATGTACCTCCTAACAAATAATAAAGAAAAGATAAATTCCCATTCAGAACTTTGCTGACAACTCTAATTTCTTAAAAGTACACTATTCTGCTGACAGGTATTTCATGGACTGCTGGTGAGATCTCTACATCTATTAAATAAGAACTGTACAACTCTTAGGGAATTTCAGGCTCTAGAAGTATTTTCTTCCATCAGACTAGACAACTGAACTTTACAAAGATTTATGCCCACTGAGATTTCAAATGAATTTAAAAATTTGTAGTTCATAATATATTTTTTTAAAAAACCATCTAACTTATCAGGTATAGTAGTGTTTCTTGTAACTCATGGAAGACTTATAAATAAAACACGGTGAAATTTTTAGATTTTTTGGACCCACATCTCTAAACCACTACTAGACCCTTTAGAATGCAACTTTGACCTCGATTTCTGAAGTCTCTCACAAGTACATTTGCAGCTTGATTCCCTTCACCATTTCCTGCCAAAAGGAAACAACAAAAAATCCCAAACCAGAATCTCTGATCCATGTGCGTGAAAATCCAACTGAATAATTTTTCTATTTTGTTTTGAAGAGTTTGGGGATTCAGACATCAAAATTAGTCAACTGACACTGGAAATCCTAACACCATCCTCACCATCGCAGCTCCCAGGTAGTTCCTGTATGACAGGCACCCTCCTTTATGCCCTGCCTTTACTGGGCCTTCCCTCTCTGCAAAGAATCCTCACCTCATGCATCATTATTATCAGAGAGTCACTTAAATCGGATCCAGATCCCCTAAATAGATGTAGTAAATACAGTCGGTTCACCATTATCCTTGGGCATTTTATCAAAGTTGTGGATTAACTGGGACACTGAGCTGGCTTTAGGAAGAGTGACCTTGAGTTCAGTACAGCACTGCTTGACAATACCAAGACCAGGCCAGCTCTGATTTTAAATTTCAAAGTGTACAGGGAAAACAGTACCAACATACTTCACGGATCCAGTTCAAACTCAGCCAGACCTATTAGTTTGGGCTCAGCCAGACCTGTATGAGAGCTGAGGAATGATGCAAAAGATCATGCACGTTGCTGCCCAGTACTCCAGGACTATTAACACAGACATGGTGCTACTAGGACTGCAATGCCCAGCAACTGAAGAAAAATCAAGTTGCATCTTCAAGGCATGATCTTTGCACATAGCAAATACCAGCCCCTGCTCCACCATGACAAGCTCAAAATCTAAATAAATTGGGCAAGTCTAAGCACACAGAAACTTGAAGGAAAGTGGAGATTAAAGAGGAGATTGAAAGAGCAGAAAGAAAATGAAGGCCAGAGAGACGGGTGTGGAAAGAAGCTCAGATGAAGTTTTTCTTTACTCAAAGGTTGTAGAAGGCTTTTCTCTTTTGATAAGAGAAGCAGTATTACACAGTATGCATGGGATCAAGCGCTACCCATGACAGATTCATTTTCACTCCATACATTATGCTATTTGAGCAGCAAAGCAGTATGACTGAGCTCCTGATACCTGAATATATGTATAGCTACATTATATATTAACAGAGTCAGAATATTCTCTATAATAAGCACACAGAAAGTGCCTTGCTGGATGACCAAGGTCTCAACTTCCAACTGCTGGCCAAAAATCCTACAGAGAAATGCAGCAACCATGATTTCTATCTAGCTCTTGGAGAAGGGAGAACCACAGCACTCGCACCACGAGCTCTGCAGCCTGCATCACCTCAGCTGAGTGAAGAATCACAGGAACACACAAAAGTGAATGACACAGCTACAAAGTGAATGGTACAGTGATAAACAATCCCTCCAATTCAAGTTTAAGAGGACTGCACTCCAGGTGTCTGCACAGCATTTGTGTGAGAAACTTGTGGTATCAGTTGCATGTATCAATGAATAATTTTTTTAAAAACTTTTCAACCATTTGCCTTGATATAGTTCAAAATAAACAGTGCAACACTGCCCAAGAGATAAAAGGTAAGTGCAGGCTTCCTTACCATTCCTAAAAATCAGAGAAGTAGAGTAAGTGCAGAACTATAAAGGCCAAAGACAGACAAGATATGGGACATGAGTTGATCTTAACGTTAAATAATTGACAAATCATGAAGTACATTCCTGAATAACTGAGGTTCATTCACAGGAGAAAATATCAGCTCCCTCCACGTCACACTGCCCACCTTAGTATACTCTTACTTCTTTGTATGTGAACCATGTGCTACTGCATCCTCATGACTATGGACTAAAGGCCCCAATTCAACACTCTAAAAGCTGCAACCCTGGTATTAACAAAAAACCAAACTAAACAAGCAAAATACCCCCTGGCCTCTAGGAACTTGGTCCTGATGGAGTTCTACCCCCCCTTGGATGTAACAAAGGATCCAGGTTCCTTCTGCTTGTTGGTTGGTCAAATGTATGTTCAAGATCTTATCACACTTGGTGAAAAGAACAGCAGATGACCCGTATCTGGACAAAGGAATTAACTTTCCCTCTTATGAAAACAGATTCTGAAGCCAATGGGTGTATACAGCAAATTTCTAATTTTTGTCACCTCCTATGCCATATCCTGAAAGAAGTTGGCAGGTTTCCCTTCACACATATCCAAGTGTACTTTGCACTTTTGTGTGAACACAACTGCCTGTTCATATGGTCTGGGCAGGTCAATAGATGTGCATTATGTGTATATAAGAATGTAAACATCTTCAAATAACATGACCTCAGCTATTTACAGAGAGAATGTAGACACTTCAAGCTTCAGCTGACAGCTCTAGGAAGAAAAGGCAGGTCATGGGGCTCTTCAATCTTCTCTTACTTCGCAATTTACTGCAGTTCTATTCCTCTTAACACTGTGCCTTGAAAAGCCCTACATAGTACTTCTCTGAAGCAGGTTTTATCCTAGGGATGAAACAAGGAGAGGATCCTAACAAAATATTTTTATTTTCCATTTTCTTGTACCCCAAATTCTTTCTCAGATTACTTAACGGGATTTTACTGTAAGTATTTTATTTTGCATTTTTTCTCCCTCCATTGCAAATGAAATTAAAAAGCAGTAATTCTAGAACCTCTGTCCCATGATAACAAAAACAACAACAAAAGAAATCTACTACTGTTACTAGCTGCAGTACTGGAAAACTGGAAAGCTCAGAGCATAAAACTTACTTGCAAGGAACAGAACCCTGCAAACAAATGGTCTGCCAGGTACCTATCTTACATACAGGATTAACATTCAACCCAAACCACTGCACTGCACTCTGTTGCCAAAGGCATCTTCATAGCCTGTATGCATAAATGTCCTTCAAAGACTCTAGTACAAATTTACTCTGACAACTTCTTTCTTACCACTAAGGACACAGGAATTTTTATTAATATTAGGATAGGGATTAATAGTTAGATTTACCAAGTTTTCATAGCATACATATAAATATCAATTGTGTATTTAGTCTTTCCCAGCTGAAAAAATTAGGTTGAAGATGGATGGAATTTATTAAATGTAAAGGAACTAGGAGGTGGTAGATAGAGGCAGTGAACAGGAAGACTTCTAAATTATCTCTCTGCCACTTTGTGATCTGTAACAGACTTGCATGGTCTATATGAACTTTCCCCATCAGCACCACAGAAAGAAGATTTCCACTAGTTAGAATTTTCTGGTACTGACCAGACTGGCTTCACCTGAAAAAAAAAGAAATCACTGTTCGAACATGACACAAGAAATATTCCACAATCCACCAAAACAACAGTGTGTTTTCCTGTTCTAGCTAGATGCTGCTGACCTACTGGCACGCCCCACATTGTGACAGGTCTACTTACACGCCTCCTTGCTCGTGGTGCTGGCTCGGGTGTGTTAGGAGAAGTGGATTCATTTGGTGTTTCTGAAGTTGAGCTAAGAGATGAGTTACTGCTTGAAAGTTCTTTGTTCTGCCGTTTTGTTCCGAATGGCAAGAGAAAGGCCACAAAATCTGAAACATCTTTTTGCTCTTCTCTCTGAGAGTCTTGCTTGAGCTTGTAGGCCCGGTCATTAGCAATCACTTGGGACAAGGGCATTCCAAAAGCCTGGGGAATAAATTCTGCAACAGCAACAACAACAAAATTAATATTTACTGAACATCTGATATTTATTTAGTACAAGAAGACTTAAGTATTAAGCTATTAAAAAGAAAAACAATTTGAAGTCCCTTTAAATATATAATAATTCCAACAAGGTACTGGACTGCATAATAATAATAACATTCAAACAATAAAGTAATAGTGGAGATGTGCCAGGTAATTGTAGCCCATGGTATCTGAACCTTATTTCCCATTGAATTGTGCAAGATATACCACACAGAATCTTGGAAAATTACTTGGGAGCAGATCTAATTAAGATTTTAAATTCCACTGAGAACAAATGGAAGTCAGGCACCTTTGGCTACGTTTAGATGGTGCAGTGGGCCACCAGAGACTCTAATAAACTAATCCTGAAACTGGGGAACCTAGTTGGACTGTGCCATAGCTTTCTCATGTTTCAGACCCCTTTCACTGGGTTTCTTCTCACAAATGCTCCCAGGGCACCAGAGTCAAAGGGTAGAGGCACGTGCATGGGTCTCAGTACAGGTGAGAAGGGTATGCACCTACTTGTACAGGGAGCTTGTAAGTGCGTTCACTACTCAGACTAAGCCTTAAAGGATATGGTTTTAAATATAGACAAGAACTATACTGTTTTAACATACTGGTAAGATTAAAGCAGTTTACTAGTGGTACATCAGTATAAAGGTTCTTTGTAAACAGTACAAAAGTATATATATGGGCATATAGAAACATAGGAGAATAGCGGTTTCTCTCATTTAACAAAGAGAACATAATCCCATCTCACATGATATAACTGTAATGTACAAAACCAGCATATACTTCAGGTCTCAAGGTAAAATGCTTAAGTATTTTACCAAACAGAAAAACGCTCTACAGTGAATCACCCAACAACTAACATTGAAACTCTTGGCATTAAGTTTCAAATCTAGACCTATCTGAGATTTGTAGAACAAAATCCATTGGGCTGTTTTGTGCTCAAATGAAGTGAAAAAAATAGCTATTGTCTCTCTTCATCCCAGTGAAAATGGGTGCAAGTTCTGCTACTAGATTCCAGCTACGGACATGCCTGTATCAGGAATAAATAAACCACCAGGGATCAAAAGCAACATTTTTTTTAAATATGAAAAAAGGAACAACGACAACAGAGGAAAAAAAAATCCTTATATATTATCCTTCTCTTTTGCCACAATTGTCTAAATGATTAAAGGCCAAAGTTGCTTCAGGGACTTTATCAGACTGTATCTTTGGTGACACTTTCAAATTTTATCTAGGCTTGCATGAACATTAAGATTACAATAAAGTATTGAAAAGAAAAGTGTATTTTCTGAATCTTAAATGAGGCCTATCATACTAAAGAGACAAGGACCCATTGTTTTGATGAGAAACATTACTGTTCTCTAGAAGTATGAAACGTTAAGACATGAACTAACTTTGGTGGCCAGGCAAAACTAAATCAGGAAGCAGAGCCTCACATATCAAGCAAGTCTGGAGGTGACCTGTGAGTAGAATGATATCTAAACGCATCTGCATGTAATTTAGGACAAGAAAGAACATCATCACGTGGGTATCAAGCAATGCAGGAATTGCCAGCTCCAGAAGTCCAGAGTTAGATTCGTCCCTTCTGTACCCAGCAGAGTATGTCTATCATATGAAATTAGTATTACTTTTTTTTTTTTGCTCTTCTGAATTATTTTCCCAATAAACATTTAAGACCACAAATTTGAAACACACATATGTCTCCCCACCTGGCTAACTTGGTACTTTATTTTATCTCTATCACCTCTATTTATCTGTCCTTCCACAGCATTTCCTGAAAAAAGCCACTGAGCCAAATGAAATCCTGAACATGAAATATTTCCCTGCTTTTGGCTCACAGACACTCATGCTTCAAACTGGGACACAACAGCAGTATGTAGCCCAGTGGTGCCAACAGCATGCTGATGCCATTGATTCTACGGCACTAGGATCAACTGGGACAAGATTAACAGGAGATGAGATCTCAGCCCTGCTTCATTAAAATTATTTCTTTAGCAAGACCCTCTCCCTGACCTCATTGCATAAAGGCTGATATTCTGAGGTAGGCGTTGCTCCTCCTTGAAAACTCTGAGGTGTGGGATGCCAGGCTTTTAACTGCTCTTGCTCAACAAGCTTGTGGAGCAGTGAAAGGACACTGAGGCTGCTTTGCTGTAGGGCTCCTTCTCACAGGACATCAACCACTTCCCCAGTTTCTCAATGTTTGGCAGAGATGGGGACTGGATGAAAACCAACTGGCTGATTTTCAGACTAAATACAGATGGAAGCGATGCTGGCTGGCAGTGGTAATTACATTACAGAATTGGCAAAACCAGTAACTTTTTGCTCGTTTGTTGAAATTAAAGATAATTGGTTGCACCCTCCGCAGACTGGCTACAGCTTCAAGTTCCCACCAAAACAGAAATTTTGCATAAAGCACCATGTAAACATGAAACAACCACATAGGCTGGGCAATCAGCTTGGAAATGCAGACTCATATCCCTAGCCAGCAGCACATAAGGATTTGACTTGATCCATTCGGGTTTTTGCCAGTGTTCACTGGCAAAGCAGACAATTTGCTATTCTGGAGAAGTGCATAGCTACTATTACCAGAAAGCCCATTCTTGCACCTGAGGCAAGTTTCCTAACAAAATTTTGATCAAAACTGGTATGCTCCTAAGAAATCTTTCTGTTGTGGCAAACCAGCATTTTCTAAAAAAATGCAACATGTCACAAAAAAACTCCCAGCCAGATCAAGTAAGAGTTTCAGTGATCAGAAATGCTTTTCTTTCCTAATCAAATGGTGACATCCAGGATGTTAACCCATATGGTTATCTTACTTGGCCTCATGCCACCCCATCCAAGTATAGTTTCAAAGATTTCTCTGAAGTTTCAGCTAGTGAAAATTGTGCTTTCCATCCCACAAACCGTAACAGCCTATTAAGAACCAGTGAGGTCTGTACTCTAGACCCTAATGAGGCCTTCAATGCTAATAAAGTGAACAGCATACAATAGAGCAACTTTAGATGGTCTCCTTAGCACTTTGGTTTATTTTCTTAAGCTTTTTTAGCAGCTCAAAACCCTGTGACCAAGATCAACTTAGGCGGCTTGTACTACCTCTATTTAAATTATAGGAATAGAGTGGGAGACAGGTCAGAGAATAATATACTTTAAAATAGGTATTTAAATGGGGAGGGGTCTTTAAGTCCCTAAGTAGCCAGACTGGGTAACTCTGTTTTGCTAACTGTAATTAGTTACTTCAAATCCAAAGAGAGAGTGATAGAAGCAAGGAAATAAGGAAAACTGAAACCCCAATCCATAATGGGAACAGCAAAGCTCCTTCCGTCTGAAGGTTCATCAGAACCCTGCATTGACTCCAGAAGACTCAAGATAAGACAGTTCTCAGCATCAGTTCTGTGACTGAAACTCTTCTGAAGCCTGTTGGAGCTCACTGACCTTCAAGGATTGATATGGAGCCTTCCCAATTATTTAGGCGTTTTCTGTGGGTAGGTCTTTGTTTAAAAAAAAAATAAATTAAGAGGTTCTTCAGTCCTTTAGTTAACTTTAGTGCAAAATATGAGACAGTGTTACTTAAAAAAACCTTTGGTATGCCTAGAGAGCATGAGAAACATTTTCAAAGTTTTTAATAAAGCACAGTGGGGTGCTAGAAAGACTTGGAAAAAAACCACATTTCTGATAAACTATACTAAAAAAGAAACTTCATCCATTCAGCTCTCTCCTTAGACTGTTCCAAGGCATACTGACATCATGATAGGTTGAATTACTGAAGAACAAATGCAAACATTAAGAAATACCTCTAAATTTAATGAGCGTGGCTGGGAAGTAAACATGGAAGACACTGTCAAGAATTTTGAACTACAGAAAAATCAAACATCTACTGCTGCATCTGCATCTGCCACAGAGTCACCAGGAAGGCCTTTTCTCACAAACTCCAGCATACAAAGCACCTCTGCTAAGGCCCCACAGATGAACTTGTCATGTATTTACATTCCACATAGAAACAGCAGCAACAGGGATGACTCTCAGTTGCTCAACAAATCCCTTAATAAGTGATTATTATTTTTGAGCAGGTCTCTCAGTTCACCTGTAGGGTTTACTGGAACCAAGGCAAAACGGAGCTGGTTTACTGATAAAATCTTCTAGGAGAAATCCTTTCTTGGAGGCATCTCTCTCGGGAATGCTTGTGAGCACTTTCCAAGTAGGCATGCTTACGCTGACACTGGTTTCACTGTCAGGAAATGGACAAAAGGCTCCGCTTCTGCTGCCATCAAAATTAGCAGTGAATTTGTAAGGGAACAGTATCCAGCCACCAGCATGCAGAGTATGCTGAGAATTTCTTATTTCAAGCAGCACTGACGTTTTCCTGCTCCTCCAGTCTCAGTGCTTTTTGTCATCAGCTAAAGCAAATGTTTGGAGACATAAGTAGACAGCACAAGTGAGAGTCATGATGGCCATTAATAACAAGGAGGCTGGGTAGAGAAAGGCAAAGACACTGAATGATGGAAGCTGAAAATATTGCTTAAACATCTGGGTGGAGTGCTGCTCTCCTGTTTTGTCTGTTTACATTCGGCCAGTTTTGTTGTATCCTGCTCTGGTGAATCACTCAAAGATGTAAAAATAATGTAAAATATGCTTGTTTTAGATTTTTGCCCTTTTAATAAGATGACAACAGATGTACCTGTCAAAAAGGACAAAATAAAGATATGAAGCTCATTTAAAGTGCATCCAATTCTACTTTAGTGTCTTTGTTGGCCTTCAGAAGTGTAACAGTTTGCTGAAACTTTCACTTAACAGATAGAGATGTTGATCAACTGATCCATTTAAAGAAAACACGATGTTAGGAGGATAAAAACTCCACAGATTGGACTGAGTCCTAAATACAAGTGATTATATTTCCAAACAGTCTTATCTTTCCAAACAGTACCGTATCCTTTTGGTTACGCTTTTTAAGCACAGATGCTTGGCAGGGTGGGGTGGGGTGATGGAGAGCAGTCTTGGGCACAAATCGGAACGATGCAGTACCTCCCCAGAGGGAACAACCCCAGAAGTCTACACCCCAGGGTGGTTCAGTGCACGTCAGTGCTAAAGGAGAGGGACCATTAGGCAAGACCAAGGACACAAGTCCTCCCTATTCTTTCTCAGGAGCTGCCCACACACAAAGACAGAATGCTGACCACACACACACTACAAACTGGGTGCCTGGCTCATGCCTTGTGTGCCCTGCAGCAAGGCCTCCATCCTGCATCCCCAGTAATTAGCATGGTGGCCTTCTTTTCCACCTCTGTGGCTTTCTGCACCTGGCACATCTCAATCATCTTTGGCTACAACCCACAAACAGGATCACACAGTGCTGTGTGATTGTTAGGATTAACTTTCAGGAGTCTATACATTCAAAAAAGACTTTTTAGGTGGCACATACTCTAGGACAGACCTAACAACATCACTCCCTCAGCTGTTACTTGTCCTGACATGTGGGGTCTCCCAGGCTGGGATGTGGGAAACTCAAAATGATTGGGATTAGTTACATACTCTTCAAACTGCAACTGTGCTTACAAAAGTGATGCTGAAGGAATGGAAATGTTGTTTGTGTTAAGGCAGCTGCAACTTGTCTCTATTATAAGTGTTCTGGAAATCAGCTTCCCTGCTTCCCCTGACATCCTGCAGCCTGGTCTCACCATGTCCTCGCAACAGTGCAGCGGGACTAGTTACCAAAAAAAAAACCAACTACAAACAATAAAATCTCAAAAGGAACACATTTCTTTTGGGCATGAGGAGTAGGGACCTGCCCAGGGGGGTAAGCGCTCCCAACCTTTTGTGTGAGCACACCCACATCCACAGTGTGGAGTGTTTGTTTTGGACCGGTTGCCCAGAAATAGAAAATACCCTCTTTATAAATTCAATGGTAAAAATGCTGGTTAAAAAAACCACCATGGAGTGAACTAGGATAATACTTCCAGCTCACTGTGACACACACGCCAAGGGAGGTTAACTCTGACTTTGGGTGACACGGAGACCACCGCTCAGGGAAGGTGGTGTGGCTCAGCCATGATGTGAGCTCATCCTTATGGAGACTAGCAACATAAGGTCTTAAAATTTTTCTTCCCAGAGCCAGCTTGTCACCTGAAAGCTGCACAATGCTGTCCCTCCTATTCCTGAGGCTGGGGGGGGGGTGCTGGTGCTGCTGCTTCTCCCAGGAAAACAGCCACCTTTCACCAACTGTGCCAGGCTACCGGCCCGCATGGCGCACTCCAGCACCTTCCTGGTTGCTCATGCACTCTGCTGTCATGGATTAAGAGTCTGCTTAGCAAGTATCTGTGGAGCAGATGATAGCTGGTAACTCAGTAAGGCAGAAAAGAGTACACCAGAATCAACCATGGACAGAAACCTTGAGAAGCAGGGCGCCATATGCTGTTATCTGGGCTATTTTTGACTGATGCTTGCTGTTGGCAACAAGTAAGAGCCAACATGGCTTTCTTTTCACTCCGCTGACACAACCTGGCTGCGAATCTGACTCCTTCCAATTTCCTGTCCCCCCTTACTGACCAACTGGACACCCCTGTCAATACAGACCTCCTGAAGAAAGGAAAGAAATATAGATTCTGCTGTTTGAGTAGTGCTGGGGTATTTTCCCCTCTGGGGGTGCTCCTGTAATATTTTATACATGGAAAGAGCACATAAGACATCTCTATAAATGAGAAGAAGGCAGTAGATGATGGGGAAAAGAAGATAAAAGCAGAGGGGTACATGTTTGACATGCCTGAACTTAAAAGAAGAAAAAGGAATTAAAATTAAGAGAATCAGCATAGTGATTTTTAAAAATGCTTGGGTATAGTTAACCAGAAGAGATGAGCAATGCTGAAAAACAGGAAGTATATATATACACACAAGTACAAAGTGCTGATCTTTGCTGTGGGCAACTACTGAGCCCTAAACAGCAAAGTGCTCTCAGAAAATCCATCAGAATAAAAACAGAAAGTATAACCCCAAAGTTACTAATTGAATGGAGTATAAATGCTATCATGCAAGGTAGACATTCAAAAAAATCCCTGAACAGAAATGTAATAGCAGAAAATAATATTATCTGAGTGCTCAACCAGTATGGTTGTGTAATTATCAGGAACAGAGGTCAGCTGAAATAAAACAAGGCTATAAGGAAATCATAAAAGAGTACAAAGCAAGGTATGAAAAAATGTTGTTTGTAAGATTTTGGGCAACAGAGAATTTAGAGGAATAAAGAGCAAATCTGGAATAAGCATTTGTATGCATCACCAAAGGAAGCTATCACTTCTCAAGCCACAGCACCAAAGAGGCATTGGGGGAGTTACAGAAGTACAATTGCAATGATCCACCAGGTTTGGGTGACACAACAAAATCAGGTCTTTGGTGAATTATCAGATTGATTTATTATTACTAGAATCTGCTACTGCAAAGACAAATGTGAGAATAAAAAGATAAAATGTATTTAAACTTTCAAAAGAGCTTCTAAATAGAAACTTTCAAAGGAGCCTACCCAAGTTATGCCACCGATAAAAGAAAAGCTCTCAGAGCATCAAAAATTTGTGAAAAGATAAAAGCTCTCAGAGCACCAAAAATTTGTGAGAGACAGAACATTTTTTTTAAAAAAGCAGTAAGTGGTTAGCCACTTCTGATGCAGAAGAGCACCCCACAGACCACTGTGAAGATCATTATCTGGCAAATGCATCAAAAAGCAGGGAAGGTTTCACACAGAACTGTGTTGCTTTGCACTTTCAACTGCATGGAGAACTACAGGAAAAAAAAACAAAACAAGGAAACTAAGCAACAATGTGACTGATTAATTACACTGCAGCCAAATGTAATGCATTGACAGGAGCAGTACAAGATAGATTTTTTTTCCCCAGATGTGGCTATAGACTCCTTAAAGCTCTTCCTTACAGACTCCTTCTGCATGTGGGCTCAGTCCTACATGAAGTAATTCTCATAACAAATGAAAGATTTGGTATTCTCAATCCAACATGGGAGGCCACTGGTTTTATCTAAACAAATGTGCCAGGGGGGTTTCAGTTTTAGAAAGATTAATGCAAATATTTTCCATAGCCATTTTTAAACCAAGAAAATGATAATCCCATATATGAAGTCATCAAACAAAAATTAAAAGGAAAACATTTTCTTCCTGACAAATATCTAAAGTAACTTTGAAATGGAGATGTCCATTTTTTTCAATGGAATTTCAAAGTTCCATCCTTCTGCCAAACTGGATTATATGCAGTAACATCAGAGTAACCAAATCACTTCTCTTGTTATAAATTAGTGCTTTTGTGTCTGCTTGTGAAACTGGGGGTTTAATACTGAGATTTACTACCACTGTTCCAGAACTACTTTTCCAGGAGGGAACACAAAATCAGATGCAGTTACCTACATGCAGAAAACTGCAATTTCAGAGACACTTTTCAATGTCTAGACTTAGTTCAAATGGCTGCAAAATACAGGTCAAGTCCAGTGGATTAGGATCCAGCCCGTAAAGCTCATTAGCGTGCAAACAAAAGAGTACAACCTTATCTGTAAATCCGTATCACATGGATTCTATTAAAGCCCAACTGATCGGTAGCACTGGAGCATTTATATATTTTAAACAATGGCTATTTTCCCAAGGTTAAAAAAAGAAAAGTAAACCAAGTGACTTGCTTGGGCAGGGCTGGGTACATGTGCTTTGCAAATTGAAAGAGGTGAGTGTAAATGCAGGTGAACAACTGGATCACGTTATCCAGACCGCACTTTGCACTGTATGGTGAAAATGGGGAGAAAGAACAATGAAGAAAAGATGCAATCCTTTAGCTCCTCCTTTTCTTCCACGAAATAAGCTTTCAGTTGAAGAGATCTGGCTTATACTAATGACAAATTGAAAAGATAAGACATATTTTTCAACTTGGAAAAGAGTACCTAGGCACTACATTCTCCTACTCCAGAAAGAATACATGAAAGACTAAAGAAATCTCATACGCAAAATTAAGACCCGATCAGCAAATATATACTCATTTTGTTGTACCTTTGTCTCTGTTCTTCTCCTTTCCTAATGAGTCCAGTTTCTTTCTTAATGATTTCTTCCTCTTTTGTCCATCTGTGAGAGAAAAAGAAAGAAACAAAAAAAAAAAAGGAAGTGAAGAGAAACAATGCTGAACAAACTGCTGCACAAGCTGCAGAAACACGGAGTGAGATGGCCAGGGCACTTTGAGTAAGGAAGGGTGTGGGGTACATTTCACAAAAGCTAGAGACTGTGACAATCCTTCAGCCCCAGGGAGTGCTGCTTTCTTCACCCAAATACTGAGGTTGCACTGGAGAACCAAAATGTATCCCACTGCATGCTGCTGGGCACATATACACATGCACGGTCACGAAGCCCATGTGGCAGAACAGAAAACTAATTTTGGAGACTTAACAATGGAGGTTTGTTGCTGGATGCTTCTTGGTAGTAAGGTACCATAAACCTAAAAGGTACTGGTTAGCCCTCATCCCTGTCACAGGACTGTGATTCAGGTGTGGAACTGAAGGTAGTATTTGGAGAGGGAGAATTGCTAACTTCCAGGATAAATTCTGCATACCAGTCATATCAACTGGGTGATAGCTGACCACCCTCACATGACCCATCTGATCTGAACTCACACCGAGAGCTTGCAGTTTGGTACAGCATGTCCAGATTGGTTCAGATGGATTAGAGCCTCAGAGAAATTACTGTTGACACTCTATACATCAACCAAGTTTTCACTAAGGTATTAAGGACCAAAGATTTTAAGCAACGTCGTGGGCAGGTTCATTCTTGAAACAACTATGTCAAAAGGTTTGCTATCATTATTTCCTTCACCAGCATCTTTTATAATGAAAAGTCAACAAAAAACGCATTTTATTTATTACATATCAACAAATACCAGGGATTAAGACCTGGGCCTGCTTTAACTTGTACCTTTTGAATTTTTTAAGTTCTAAAGCAATATAAAGGGTCTAACATGGGGACTAATACCAATGCTAACATAGACACCACTCTAGCTAAAGGTTACTGAAACTTTGTCTTACTGGTTTTGCCTATAATATGGCAAAAAATAAAAAATGAACACATCGTATGTGTGTTTCACATTTACGGTAAGAAGGTCACCAACTAATCTGCCTCAACGTATTTTTCTAGTTATGTAAGGTGGTCTTTTACAGCAGGGAACATACCACAGAAGAACAAAGTGGATCTTTGATGATTAACTCTCATCTTTGCAATTAGGGGTTGCAAGAGAACAGAAGCCACTTCCCTGTAGTTCTCCCTCAACTTCTATTGAAAGCCATGCCCAGAACATTACTCAACAGACAGCTGGACAAATTCTGACTTTTTCATAGCAAATTAATATCCTTGTACTTTAAAATTAACATTTCTTTTTACCTTATGTAACTGTAGTTTGATCAACCCCACTTGCACACTTGCACTCCACATTTATTTAGAGCATATTTGTTCTCAGCACTCACTTAACTATGATACTCAGGTCCTGTCTCTAGAGGTAGATTGCCATTTGATGCTTAGGTTAATTCCCTTTTTTCTACGCCTGTTACAGTGAGAATTCATCTCTCTGAAATAAGACTAGAATGGATAAAGTATTCCAGATGAGAATTCAGCAATATAATGGTGGTAAATCATTGCCTGATATGGTCTATGATTAGATTTTCCTTTTTCATAGCTGCATGACAAGTTCATAACTCAAAGTCATACTTTGATTGATTAATATGCCTAGTCTTTTTACACCTTCTGGCATTTCCAGTTGATAAGACTGAGTTTATTACAGAAATTCTTCTTTTACCTCTTGACAATATGAATAGTCGGTAGGCTGCTTACATACACCTGGCATCACCACTTGGTTTTTTTTAGGTTTCCCTACTACCAACGTGTTCTGGCTTTATAAATGTATATATAAAATAATTTTAAAATTATTTTTCATGTTATAAATTCAAATTACTGCCTCACAATAGCCTCTTGACAAATGACTTACATTTCTTTGGAGCCTTAGAGCCCCTATTCTCCAAAGACACATTTATTGATATTCTGACATTCCACTGAAGTCTACTGAGATGTAAAAATGAGAACAAAAGTCGAAATTGGATGTAAAATATAGTGGTTTGCTATTATAATTACATAATGGCAACTTCTGGAGTGTCTTAGTACTGTATAGTCATATACAACAGAAATACAGGAAAAATTAATGCTATTCAACATTGAACACAGGAACAAATGGCACTCACATCCATGCTGAAAACAGGTTATCTACTTCTAGGGCCAAACTATCAATGCTTTCTTACAGACCTTGTTCTTAATGGGTGATTCTTTCAACTCTAACAGTGAAGTAATTCCTCTGTAAATGACAGACAACATCTGTACATTTGTCTCTGCAAACCTTGAGTTTTGGATACAAGTGACTGGGCTCAGGTCCAGAGGAATGTAAGAAGCAGGAAGTAGTTTGGGAGATGGAGGAACCAGAAAATACAGAAAAGAATCCACTCTGTGCATTCCTGAACAAATAAAGAGATCACAGAGCAATAGAGAAGAGGCACTTACCTTGCACAAATGGGTGCAGTTCCACCGAAGGCAGTGGAGCTACAACCATTTACATTTACAGTTTACCCCACGGCAGGAGGGATTTGCATATGAAAATAATAGAGAGGAATCTCAGTGAAAAGCTAAAGTTCAGGAGATCTGCCAGCAGGTCAGACCCAGTTCTCCTCCTCCCCCAGAAAATGATGTGATTACTTACAATCTATATTCTGTAAAAATCAATTTTGAGATGCATTTTGAAATACATTTTGAAATGATTGTTGATTTAAGTTAAATCAGGCATGAGCACTGCTAAAATATTCATAACGTGCTTAAGGGTTTGTGCAACTCTAGCAGTTTTACATCTTAAATGAACCCAATTCATAACAATAATGCTTAGTACTTATTGTCTGCAGTGTGTTTCGAGAATATAATTAATATTTGAAGCATTCTTGGGAAACAGGCAAAGCATTATTATCTATGCATAATACCTACTGTACATTATAAAATTAATTAGCAAATATTTATGCAAAACAGTATTATATCAGCCCAAAGTGCTACCAAATATGGCCTGCCACTCTCATTTGTGCTTTGGAAATGTTTAAATCACAAAGTGATAAATGCTGTTTGACTTTTATCCAGCCTTTCTGTGTATATAATTATCACTTAATGTCTTCTTTCTGTAGGTCAATAAATACCTCCTCCAGCAGATTCCACTCAAGAATATTAGCAAGACAAGAGAAGTACTTGAAAGACAACAACTGTCAAAGTGAACGAAGCTGCATTTTTTTATTAACCCATTCTGTTTTTTCTGAAGAACACCTGCTGAGGCAGCTGTGCAGATCAGTTGCTTCAGAAATTAACTTGGTTTGTTCAGTGCTTACTAATTCCTATGTACACTGCATTTTTCACTGCAATGCATACATCACTTTCTAGACACGTATACATTAAGACTAGCATGATGAATATTTAAAAGACCAAGAGTCTGGAGTCAAACTCCTGAGTGCATATTGTTACATGACCTGTTTTTCCAAAGTGGTGAGCACTTTCAGGTTCAGATAATGCCAAAAAGACTTCCCTTTTTTGAAAAATTAGGTCATTTTATTAGGGCTCTGTCAGTGAACGAAGCCTGCAGAACATGAGAGTATTTGCCCTAATACACAGACTTTGGGCAAGAACTGAGCAGTTTGACTTCTGAGATGATTATTTTTCAAATTTGGGGTTAAGGTTGAAATTCATTGTAGTGTCATCACTAACACTGTTTAATTAGCAGTTAAATTCCCAAATCCCAGATTTTAAATAGCCCATCTCAGGGCCTAAATTTCACTCTAAGTGGTTCTGCAAACTACATAATAAGAAGCCATTTTCACACAAAGGATATATAAATTTCAGCTCTAAAAGTTAAAAAAAAGAAGGAGAACTTTGTATTTTTTGATGACAGATTGCTCTGTTGCTTTGCACCAGACCACCTATCAACACCACTGAAAGAGAAAGAGTGCAGGCTGAATCCTGTCACTACGATTTACTTCCAGTACTGCTTTACTCAGTTTAAGGTTATAGAATTCAACAAGTCTATTTGGTAGGTACGGGTGTCGCTCAGCATAAACAAGAGCATCACAAATTATGTATTGGGAATTTGTTCAAGATGAAACCGTTAGTGGCACACCTGGAGTTAATATTCAGGAACTCTTGGCCACCAGTTTCATGCTATGTCATTTAACAGTCGCTATACTGTGAAGCCCTAAGCTAACATGGTTTTCATAATGAATATAATATGCAGTAAAAACAGCACCAGAACTTTCTAACTAATTTTGATGATGCTATTATAGTTTTAGGCTTCAGATGATGGAAAGTACCCTGTCAATAAGCTTGAAGTGAAGCTATAACAAAAATATGATTCTTCAGCAATTTCTTTCCTTATACATGGGCTTGTGGATTATCTGTAAGAATGGAGGTTCCTTTTAAGTTACTTACATGCAAGGACACTTTTTTGTTCATCAAAAACATAATTCATAAATTCATACAGAGACTTTAAACTATTTAACACAGTGGGGTTTTGACAAAAGAGATCTTCTGTTGCTTACGGGATTACTGGGTAAAGAGAACTCCCCTTGCCATCTATTGGCAACTTCCTTTGCTTAATGAAAATTGTGTTTCTTGTCCATTCAGGGAAAAAAATTTGCTGTGTTCTACAATTAAAGGTTATTTTCACACAGTATAAAGGGAGGAGTTATATGAGAGATGAACATCATCCCCATAGCTCATTTATCAAAACAGAAATTGGTGAAAAAGTTGATACAGTGAGATTTCTAAAATACTTCATAGTATCACAGAATGTTAGGGGTTGGAAGGGACCTCGAAAGATCATCCAGTCCAACCCCCCTGCCAGAACAGGACAACCTAGAGCAGGTCACACAGGGATGCATCCAGTTGAGTTTTGAACATCTCCAGAGAATGAGACTCCACAGCCTCTCTGGGCAGCCTGGCCCAGTGCTCTGGCACTCTCACAGTGAAAAAGTTCTTCCTTGTGTTCACCCAGAAACTCCCATGTTCCAACTTGCACCTGTTCCCCCTTGTCCTACCACTGGACATCACTGAGAAGAGCCTGGCTCCATCCTACTGACACTCACCCTTTACATATTTATAAGCATTAATGAGGTCACCCCTCAGTCTCCTTTTCTCCAAGCTAAAGAGACCCAGCTCCCTCAGCCTTTCCTCAGAAGGGAGATGTTCCACTCCCTTCATCATCTCTGTGGCTCTGCACTGGACTCTCTCAAGCAGTTCCATGTCCTTCT